>JAGDQP010011751.1:38962-52188 GCA_022664845.1 Lepisma saccharinum
TTTCAGAGCTGCAGCCTGTTATTTGATTTGAATCGTCAATTTTTCATCAGTTTATAATACAAATGATTTTATAAAAATCTTTTGAATGGGAATTTTTTGATACAAAAATAACCACTTCCCCTACCCAAGATCAACATTTTTGCTGTCAATTCTTCAGTTTCTTTGAACATTTTGAAATGATGATGAAGGGTGTTTAGACCGGAAAAGAGCGAATATATTCCACAAAATGTTCATTTTATTCTATTTCATCTTTCTTTTGAGCTACTTTGTTATGTTCTTGAAGTTAATACTGATTTTTTCTTAAGCTTATGTCAATTACAAGGCCTTTTTAGCTGATCTATTAGAATAATACAGGGGCACTGCGCGAACTGATAAACATCACGGACTATGTTAATGCACCACGAAAGTTTTAAATCTTTTCCTTGACTGGTAAAGATTTTTTTTTAATGATGTATTAAGAATGGGCAAATGTTTATAAGGAATTGACCTTTCTTATCGTCTGAAGGCCCTTTCAGGACTTTAGGGTAAAAAAAAAAAAAGAAAAATTGATTTTCTTAAATTTACTTTTTCCTCCCATTTCCCGAACTTTTCGTGAAGTTTATACCAATGCTTTCTTTTGTTTATGATACTGACAACAAGGTCTCGCTGATTTCTCTGCTAGTATAACATGTACACAGTGAATCAAGAATGAAAACATGGAAATGTAAAATAAAAGATTTTTACATTCTTTTTTCTTTAGTTCACAATGGTTCGTGGTGTCCTCAAATCTTGCAACGTTAATTTAACGTATTTTCCGACGTCACGCAATGATGAAATCTGCACAGCGACGTAAGTCGGACGACAATACAATTTTCTATTGTTACATTCATATAGTTTTATATTTTTAAAGCATATTATATGTCTTTTTAATATGGACTTCTTTAGCCAAAAATAAATACTAACCTGCAACGATCTGTCGTTTGACTGGTTGCAGAACGCTTTAGGATTTGGGTCAGGAAACATTAGTTTGAGAGAAACTATACGAACACAGAAATAACTAAAAAATGAAGACATACTTTTCTTATACAATTCGTACTAAAAAGTGAAAAATAATTTTGTTTATGAATAACTAAAAAGAAAAGCATGGGGCGCGCCAATTCAAGAACTTATATAGTGACTGTATATTAGAGCGCACGCCATGCTTTTCTTTTTAGTCATGCATAGAAATATTTTTCACTTTTTAATACACATTGTTTTAAAAAAAAGTATGTCTTAAAAAGTATTTTTTATTATTTTTTTACTCACATCGCTTTGAGTAAAAAGAAAATCTGAAGTAACTACTGAAAGGTTATTTCTAAAGCATCACATTTCATAGAGATGTCTGGTAGGTTTACTGTAATCAAAATAATCTTGTCCGTACAAGGAAAACATACGACACTAGGAATTTTGAAAGGAGTGGAAATTTCATTACAAGCAAAAATGTATCTTTTATACCGCAATTTTTCCTTATATAGATATATGTGCCAAGACTACTGAATTTATATACTCTTATTCCTTATTATATCAAAAACTTCCCATCCAAACAGCCATAATAAATTATTTAAGGATAAAAAATTCACTATCCAACTCAAATAACAGGCCGTAGCTCTGAAAGTACTGTAGCTATTGAAACCAAATCTGTTTCATATTATAGGCAATATAGCGTAGATTATAACAATTTTTTGGTTTATCAAAAAATTCCTATCCAAAAGGCCACAATAAATTATTTCTCACCACCTCTTAAGGAGTTTCCTATGCGCTATCCGCCTGTGATGTAAAGGAGGCGTGGTTTCCGAAGGGACACGAGCGCACTCCGAAGTTCAGATGAACAGCCCCTGTACTAAGCTATAATCACAATCTCCGTGCAGAAAATATGCAAGAATCAAGATACTCTGAAACTGATGTCGGCACAGGCAGTGATTGAAAGGTAACCTGTGCAATTAAAAAAAAAAGAAAAGAAACTGACTTTCCAACCTAATCTAGTTTAGCAGTTTCCTTGAGCTATATAGAAAACGAAGATAAATCTAACGTGAATTTCTAACCAACCTACTTCAATTAATTTAAATTTATTTATGGCCTATAGGCATCTCAGGCATGAATCTAAATACGGGAGACGGATCTATTTCTAGCGACCCGAAATTGAAGTCAGCACACGCCATTAGACTTGTGACCAGCGACAGGAACTGCACCTTGTGAAAACACGAATTAATCGTGTGTGCAATAATAATAATAATAAACGATACTGACTTACCTAATGTGCCATACCTATTACATTTCCTAATGCGTTTATATCTATAAAAAAGAAAAGTTATTTTAATTAAGAATAAAAATATAAAAAAACACACCAGGGTTCGATCCCGGGTTCCCTGGATTAGCTTTCCGACATGCTACCAATACGCTAAATTGGCACCTGAAAGCACATGCTTGCTTGGAAGTAATATTTACGTTTAAGGAGTAATGCGCATGCGCGAGAATAGTTCAGCCTCGGGTGTTCATCTCTCTAGTCGCAAGTTCCATGAGTACCTGGCAGGTGTAATTGAGTAAAGAAACAACTGAACTTCACGCTCCGTACAATATCATATATTTTAAAATGTTCCAATCATAGAGTTAGGAAGAAAATAAAGAGAACATACATGACGTCACATGAAGCCAAATTCCAGTTCATTAGCAGCCATCTTGTGTGGCCCCATTAGAGTCCCTCTATACTGAGTACTGTGAGGATTTCCTTTTTCAATAGAAAGATGAGTGCACTTCAGAGAGGCAATACTCGGAAAAGAGGGTCTCTAAATATGGGGCCAGTCAATATGGCCGAAATGCCTCGTCTCTTCGCTTCATTCCCCTCTCCAGCAAAACAGCCTAAGATTTCCTCTATTTATATTCCTAACTATATGGTTCCAATCTTCCACCTCTTTCTCTCTCTCTCTTCCTTAGCTAGATCTTCATCCATTCTTTGCTTCCCACGCTCAGGCATAGGCCAACCAATAAGGCGCAAGTAAATTTCAATTCACCAGGCAAGATTTATCAAAAACCGGCATCAAGTTGACCCAGCTTAATTGTTGGGCCAGTCAATCTGCCTACCATATTTACATCCATGAGGCTCAGGCAGTGATAGGTTGGGGAAGAGGATGTTGGAAAGAAATCGGCCAGGGTCAAGTTAGCAGAGGTGTTTCTTCCGCGTAGCACTCGAGGAACTTTCTACATTCAAAAGAAATATATTGAATAAAAATTAAATCCTCACGGAAAACGAAGTTTGGGTATGAAAAATGCATGTGGAGAATTCAGTTAAATGTGAGATGGAAAATTGAGTCGAGAAAACTAATTTACTACCATCTAGCGGTCAAATGTCGAACGCCCTATTTGATATCTCAGCTGTAACACATAATGGTGAATGAGTATGTACTAAAAGTTTGTAAGTACAAATAATAGGAGGCTACGAAATGGAGACCCCAAAATTAGATGGTGGAGACTGAAAGAGGAGAAACTAACAATATCGTAAAGAGAAGAGGTGGAAAGAATGAATCTGCATAAGAGGTTGTGCAAAAATGGTGGAATGTAAATAGCAGGATGTAACCGCCGCAGAGAAGATTTTGGATCGAACATCATCAAAGAGACGTGGTTGTGAAATGAGGAATAGCAAATAGCTATTAAAACATGAAAAAACCTAAAACTTGATGGAATGCTTCAGGGACAGAAGAGGATAAATGTAGCCCCAAAACGGAAGAAAGCAAAGAGGGCAGTGGCTAGAGCAAAAGCGCAAGCCTTGGATAAACTGTATGACGAAATTGAAACACCAGGTGGTGAACAAGCTATACAGATTAGCAAAAAGCAGAGACAAGGTACCAAAGAATATTACCCAGATTAGATAAATTAAGGATAATGCAACCAGTACTTAGCGATGAAGGCAGGATCAAAGGGAAATGGGCAGGATATTTCGAAACTCTCCTAAATGACGAAAAACCGAGGAAAGTTCTTAGCGATGGGACACCGAATCTTGGACTAACACCAGGAATAAGCCGGGAAGTAGTAGAGAAAGGATTAAAGAAAACGAAGACCGGAAAAGCGACAGTTTCTGATTGTAATGATAAATGATAAAATGAATTTTATGGGCGGTAACAGCACTATGGCTTACGCCCGTCCCGATACGGGGAAGCCCCTTATCTTTGTCACGTCTAAAAATAGCTCTTAATTAAAATAATAAAATAATATAAAAGATGAAGATGTAAAAGGTCTTCACAATCAGAATAAAAACCAAGCCTGTAAACGGGGCTTTACAAATAAAACAAAACTACACTATAAAACTTAATGGAAGCCTGTAAATGGGACTTCACAAGATAAAACAAAACTACACTATAAAACATAACAGCAATGGAGCATAATCATAAAAAATAAACGGTAATCATAAAAGTCTCTGCGAAAACAAGTAAAATATTACCGTTTAAGTTTAGGTTTATACCTAGGTTTACCTTTCCTGCCCACGAGATTAAAATCAATATCCATTAAGTGGTCCTGAATCATGTCTGAAGCCAAAGATGAACTTGGTTCATCGACAGTATGTGCAAACTCGTCCTGAGCTAACTGAGCAGACAGAACGTTCGTCAGAGTCTTTATGCTTGTAGTGAGAGGCGAAGTTCGAACTAACTTCGAGACTTTATACGGACTATAAGTAGTCTTAGCCCGTGGAGTTCTAGAGCTCTGCACAGGTGTTTTTTGTCCATGACTCTGCGTCGGCATATGGAGAGGAGCCTCCGATTCTTTGGGCGGCTTCGGAGGGTCGTCATGCACATCAGACACTGTTTGGGTTGATACATTAACTGTCTGGGTACCAACCGAGACAGTTTTAACTGCTAGTCTGGCTACAACATGTGAAAACGCACCAGAGGGAAGGGTGCGCTGAGAATCACGTAATCGACGTTTAGCATCACCAGCGGATATTTTCTCTAAGACCATCAGCTCTCGAATTCGTTTTTCCTCCTGAAATATAGGACAGTCCCGCGACCAGGCCGTGTGTTCACCCTTGCAATTGACACACTGAGGTTTCAGTGATGTGCAAGGATCCTCACCATGGCTACTGGTTCCGCAAATTGCACAAACAGCAGAGGTCGCCTTACACGACGTGCTGGTGTGTCCATAGTGCTGACATTTAAAACAGCGGAGCGGACTGGGTATATATGGACGGACAGGCAAGCAGTAGAAGGCTGCCTTCACGTCCTTAGGAAGCTGTGGCATGGCAAACGTCAAAATTAGCGAGCTCGTGGGTTGCAGCTCGCCACTCTTACGTGTTTTAATTCGACGAACATTAACTACACCTTGGCTGGCAAGTGCATCTTTAATCTCTTCTTCAGGGACATCTTGAAGGTCCCAACAAGATATTACGCCCTGACTATAATTTAGTTGACGATGCGGTTCAACTTGAACCTCGAATGGTCCTAGCGTCTTCATGCGCAAGAGATTAGTTGACTGCTTGTTAGTTAACGTCTCCACGAGCAAGGTGCCGTTACGAAGCTTTTTAACATGTGCAAGTTCGCCGGCGACATGATTCAGTTGTTTTTGTATGATGAAAGGGGATAACCCCTTCAAACCACCTGGATTCTCTGCTTCATTCTTTACCTTAATAACAAGATATCGTGTGATAGTCGGTACGATACTTGTCTGTTCCTCTACTTCTATTTTTTCTGCTGTGTCACTGGTTGTTTCGTTAACTATATGCGCCTTCTTTCTATTATCCTCAGTGACTTTCTCTTCATTCTGTCTCTTTGGCTTCTTCTTTTCTGTGCGCGAAGGCGACTTGTTAGGATGTGGTGGAGCCATGATGAATTGTAGCCGTAAATGCCCATACTTCTCCGTCTTCGTTCTGAGGAGCCAACGAGGCTGCCGGGTACTACCCTCATCACCCTTGTCAGCAAGCTGGAAATCGAGGCGAAGTCCAATGACTTGGCGTCGAAATCACTTGTACTCCCGACTGATGGATACTTGGGACACCCACTCCCCCGAGTGTTGGCGAGACCAAAGGTCCGAAGAGCTCCCCAATGGCGCACTTCCCAGTCTTAACGAGCTAGACCATCCAAGAATCTGCTGTCAAGAACTAGGCGCTATCCAATGGTTCCGCCCCCTTTCCCTTGGTCCCAGGGGCCATCGTCAATGCAAATACATCCTGTCACATCCTTGGTCTTTGCGCGGAGGAGCAACTCACAGCACAAGAGGAGATGAAATAATGAGTCATCAATGGATGAAAAATGGGGTGAATGTAAATGAAATCCTCTCGGCTGGTCCTCCTTTCAGGCAGCGTAGATGGTTAGCTGCGAGGGCTGATTGCAGCCAGCAAAAGCCAGCTGGACGATGGGGTCGCCAATTCCCTACGCCGTATACGAGCAGCGATGGTCTGCTGCTCGGGCTATGTGATGATGCATCACGTTGCGGCCCGTAGGCCTGCGATGAGGAGTTTCTGATTGTATACCAGTGGAAACGTGGAAGAGTTTGGAACCAGAACGTGGTGATATTATATCGGATCTGATGCAAAGGAAATCATAAACAAGTAATAATGCCGACTTGATGGAGGAATAGTGTTATTGTACCTATTTTTAAGGAGGAGGGAGATATACAGGATTGTGGAAAGTATAGAGGAATCAAACTAATGTCACATACGATAAAGTTCTTTTTGGGGAGAAAATAGAATGAAGATTACGAGAAAAAAAACATCAATAGAAAAAAGAACAATTTGGATTTATGCCAGGAAAAAGTACAACGGACGCAACTTTTACGTTAAAACAAACTATGGAAAAGCAGATTTGGTCTTTATTGATTTGGAAAAGGCCTATGACAGAGTACCATGTCAGCAAGTAAGGAAATGTTTGAGGAAGAAAGGAATGCCAGAGAAATATGTAAGAATAATCGAAAACATGTATACAGGAGCTAGAACACAGGTAAGAAGTAGTGTGAGATTAACACGCCAAGTCTCTGTTTTGGTAGGATTACACCAGTGTTCAGCCATAAGCCCGTACCTCTTCAACCTAGTCATATATTGTGAGAGATAAGGTCCAGTAGTGTATGATGTTTGCCGATGATATTGTACTATGCAATACTAATACGGCAGAACTTGAGAGGAAAGTAGAGAGTTGGAGGAAGTCTCTGGGAGATAGAGATCTAAGGATTATTAGAAAGAAAACGTAGTATCTTGACTTAAAGAAAATTGAGAATAAGTAGGGATAGTATCGAGACGAGACTGGCATCAGTCTCGTTCTCGTCTCAAATTTTTGAAGACAATCTTGGTCTCTCTCGACCTGAAAATTCTGGTCTTGGTCTTGTCTCGACCTGGAAATTCCGATCTTCTTCTTGGTCTCGGTCTCGCCTCGAAAGACGATAAACTATAAAAAGTTGCCGTCTTTTGACTCATTTGAAAAGGGTAAGCAGGTTTTCCCATTTAAGTACAAGAACAAGAATATTAATGTAATATCAACATGTCGTCGGAACTGCAATACCCCCTATGTGGCAAGCTATGAATTTTTCAGGAAGGCCAAAAAACCGGCTTCCGTGCTACAGTCTGGAATACAATTTAGGTACTGAAATGTTGCTATAGTTGCTAAGGAAATACTAGGACTACGAAGGTGCTTGAGCTGTCGTTGGTAAAGTATCAACGAGACGAATTCAAATCCGTATAGATCATTTAGATTGTATGAGTGGGTCCCGAGAAATGGGGATCCATTTCCCTAGTAATTTCCAACTCAGGGGCTAATAGGGCTACAAAGGTGGTTGTGGTTGAGACGGTCTGGGCAAGACTAGTTCGAGCCTGCATAAATCATCCAAATAGGACGCCCGGTGCTGAAGACTGGCGGTAACACAGGTGCACAGTCCCGCGACTGAGCTAAGACTTACTTGTTTCCTTATACGTAGAAAAGTATTTTCTTTTTTAAAGAACGTTAAATTATCTCCACCGGTTAGTACTGCAAAAATCTTCCTACTTTTTTCTTTTTTTAAAAAAAGTAAATGATGTAAGAAAAGACCTATATTTGAATTTAGACAGTTTGACTTCGTGACGCATGCTTTACAGTCTTTACGGGATCAGTCCAGTAGAGGATGGGAGAGTGTCAAAGAAGTAAAAGACTATCAGCAGGAAGAAAACACGTGGATGAAAATTAGCAGACGAAAATATATTTTTGTGTTTACCCGTCCTCGAATCAACCTCCAACACATTTACATTGTTATTGAAAGACAACAGGAAATAGCCACTGATAACTTACAATATAACATATTAAATAAAATTTATAAGAATGAAACTAATTATCATAAGACTCCTTCTATTTAGTTCTGTCAACGAATCATTAAAAATGGGTTGTAGACATACTTCTGTGGGCACTTCTTTTACACTTAGGCTGTGTTCGCAGGTGTTTGGAGATGAATTTACCAAAAGTCCTGGGGTCTGCAAGGGGAGCTAACTCCACAGCATAGCGAAATATGTCCCTTCTCTTGGCGTTTTGCCTACATATTGATATAACTCAGTCAAGGAATTGTTCCTAGACAGTGCGCACTTTTTTACTTTTGAAATGTATTCGCAGGTCAATGTATTGGAATGTATGAACTGCTCCACTATATGCTACAACTGCCATGACACCTGCCCGAACAGTGTTCCGTTTGTTGAGGATGAGGACTGCGAGATTCTCCTCATCGACAACGATGCCAAAGAGCCCCTTGACGAAATACAGGACGACCTAGCACCTGATGATGAACATCTCCCGGGTCCATATATGCCCAAAGATCAAGTCTTTTCTTTGAGGGAACACTTCTAAAAGCAAGTTTGAGTTCTGCTTCTGACTTGGTGACGTAGGTTTAGTAGGATTTTCCTCAGTTTCACCAGGCAAATTTTGGGATCATACTTTGACAAACGTTCATGCCGCTACCTTCCTATTCTCACCCAACGAAATGTGTAAAATACACACGAGATTGTCTGAACCAGCACAGGTACATTTCATCTTGTTTATAAATTCAGTATGTTGGTCAGTATAACATCAATTTCTTGGCATCACAAAACAATTGGATGGCAGAGAAAGAGATTTATGAAGTGCGATTTTCTCTTGAACCGAACTTGTTGTGCTGGAATACTTCAGTGAAGTCATTGAAGAGTGGTGTGGAAATGCCACTTTCGTGACAAGTAATATCGTATTTTGGCTGTGCACCCGCGCTTTTCCTAGGATACCAACCCGAGCGTGGTTCAGCCACGTTAATAGTAGGTTGCTCGGTTAGAACGAAAAACACAAGTCAGCTGAACTACAGGGGGAAGAGTGATCAGGATGTAATGAATTTGAAGAACTTATAGTTTCTACACTTTATAAAAACCACGTGAATCGCTACTGCCTGTTAATTGGTACCATACCAGCATTCGTCTTGTATGACTGAAGAAAAATCCTGGAGAAACATAAGTCAGGTAAGCCAATGCTCTAACAATGGAGCTACGGATATTCAGTCCTTTTTCCGTGACTTTTAGGCAAAAAGAAGCGAACGGGAGCAATCATTTCTAAGTAGAAACAAGAACAAGTGAAGTACTTTGAAAATAAGGAGATAAAAACCGTGGCCTGCTTCAATCTCGAATGACCTTTACAGCAACTTACAGCTAGAGACGAACATGTTACAGCATTTACGCAATCTGTAAGAGATGTAGAAATGGGGAAGACAGCAACCTTGACCTTACTTTTAAGGTATTATCCTGGAAATCGTCTGGTGTGATTGGTGAGAAAATAGGAGAAAAAGCTATTATTTATTATAATCAGCTGACAAGACTGTACCATTAACTAACAAAAACAGAAGCACAAGATGTATTATTATGACAGCTTCAACACTCTAATACTGCTTGCTTAGACAATCTGAGAACTCAGTGCAACTGGAGCGTTGAATATTTTATGTTTGTTTGTTTTTATTGAGTCTGTGACAAATAACTTAATGGGTGCAAGATATGATTACAATTATATCCACAGAGATATTCGACTTTAAAGAGATAAATTAATTTTGTTTTCGTAACTACTGATAGACTTGTTTGTTCCATTTCGACCACTATCCTTAATGGAGGTCATCTTTAATGTATTCTAACGTCGTTTATTTTTGTTGACACTTATAACAATTCAAATGAAACTTTGTTCACAGATGAACATAACTTTTTTAATGAACGAACAATTGAAGGAAACAGTCAATGCTAACAAACAGATTGGCAGACCAAGATCAGTTGGTAAAGCGTTAGAGAGGTCCTGGGTCCAGTGGCCGACCATACTGACTGAGATGTTTCCTCAGTCATACCAGGAAAATGCCGTGATGGTTCCTTCAACTTATGCCTTGGCTGACTCCTTCCTGCATCCTTTCCCAACCCTATCCCGACATGAGCCACAAATGCCTAAAGGTCATATATATATATATATATATATATATATTACTATTTTTAGTTCGAGAAAGTGCTCAATTCCTAGAACAAACAAAGAAGTAAACGAGGGAAATTTGTGTGTATTAAATTTTATAGAAGCGCTAATATTTCTTCCTACACAAGCAGATCAATATGGAGACCACAACTAGACTTTTTCACACTTACTGAAGTGCGTGGTTCAGAATATTGACCTATCTCATTTGCATGAGGGAAGGAGAATTACTGTTATGGTCACGCGATCTATTTCATAGGAAGACAAAAACATGGCAGAGAAGAAGGGACTTGCCATGAAAACTTAAAACGCTAACTTATTTGGTTGCCTAAAATAATACACTTAAAAAAAAAAAAAAAAAAAAAAAAAAAAACAGTAGGTGTTATGAAACGTTTAGAAACTGTGAATTTATTCTTGCTATTTTGGACCCCTTGATAGCATAGCTAACAAAAAGGGGCTTAGGAGCCTCATAATCCCACTGGGTCCGTCTGTCCATTGGCATCCAAAAAGTATTAGAAACCACAAGATGTGTGTAGAGGTATGACTGAGGTGTCGTTGGAACAATCGCGGCTAGACTAGCTCAGAGCCGCCGGACCCGTTTTGATTGGTGCTGTGGGTGAGTGTTCCAAGTCTTTTGTAAATGTTAAAAAAAAAAATTATTACGTTATACCTATCTGCACCAAAATTGGCAGGAAACGTTAAATGACACAATTGAAAAATCCTATGGGTGTCCCGTTCCGAGCACGCCAGTGTTGCCAACTCGTATCCCCAAAAATGTATATCATGAACAAGAGGATGTAGACGTAGTTAAGGTTTCTTGGAAAGGTCTTGGCAAGACTAGCTGAGATTCGAGGTACGCAAATTTTTCTTGTCAAAAACCTGTTTGTATTCTAAGAGACTGGCGATTCGTGCTGTTTTTATTGTAAGTGATTATCGATTTGTGATTGGTTGCTTCCTCGTTGTGATCGAGAGGACACGGAGTGAGCGTTAAACGTCGTGTTCATTGTGTATAATGTAAAAGCTATTCTAACCTGACTTTAACTAACTTGTCTTCGCTCTCGACATTATGTCCGTGATTTTAGTAGTAACATATGGGTCAGTCATAACACGAAGTAACGTCATTTTTCCCTGAGATTGTTTTCATAAGACGTTCAAATGACGTTTTCGTAACGCGCAGTGTCTTCTAATTTGCTACATTTCCTCAGGACATCAACACAAATGACCAATCACAAATCCGACAATTATTACAATACAAAAAGGTAGTTAGGGGGGGGGGATATATTCTGGCCGAAACGACTTGATCAGGCGCCGCAGCTGTCAGTGTTGCCAACCACTTGAAATAATATTCAATTTGCTTCCATATCGTGACATATATCCGCACCAAACTTGGCATAAACATTAGTCGATACAATAGAAAAATACTGTGTGTGTTCCCGCTTCTAAACACTTCAGTTGTAAGTGTTGCCAGCCTATTTTATAAACATGAATGTGTGTGAGATGCTAGGGACCTTGGCAATTGTTAGTAGAATCGAAGCGCTAGCTTTGTTTAAAGGAAAGAGTGTATCTTTTGGGTTTAGAATACAGTGGTATGTATAATATGTGCATTGTCTATTCTGCTTAATTTCACGCTTTATTGCTCTTAAGCTAATTATTGAACTTTTTATTTACAGTAACAACATATAAATTTGAAATGACAACTAAGTTAATTATGTACAACAATTTTGCAAATTATGAAGGGGGACAATATGGAAATGGGCTGGCAAGCGAAAAGAAAATGAGAACCACTGTTACAGTGCAACGTGATAGTTGATGCCATGTTTAGTCCAAAAAGACGCTTTTTTTTTTTGTGGGGGAGGGGTCAAGTTTCATACACAACGAATGTGGTGGATCAACGGAAGGCTTGACGTTCTGTAGTCTTAAAAGGTCAGAAAAACAACGTATTTTAAGTATAGATACAAAAAGGATAACTAAGACGTCTGTGACATAATTCTAAAAATACGCTGCATACAAGTACGTATTCAGATGATGATTTCGGGGGGTGGTATAGAAGAAGCGGTCCGAACTGTGTTTATTCTGCACAACATCACATTTCATTGCTCTTGTTGCATTTCATATCACATTATTCCACATAATTTTAGGCATAATGTAATTGTGCCTAAAATTATTCTACACTGTTAAAATAGGAGACACAACGTTCATCCAAAAAATGGACGCAGCTGAGCTGTAGCTTGGATTAACCTACATTCAGCCAGTTTACGGTTGAAAGTTTTACTTTCTGTAAAATTTCAAAATGCGAATATATATATATATATATCATCATCATCATCATCATATTCAGCCGTTTTCTATCCACTGCTGGATGAAGGCCTCCCCCTTTTCTTTCCACATATCTCGGTCTGCTGATATCCTCATCCATGTAGCTCCTGAAAAACGCTTGATTTCATCTACCCATCTTACATTTGGACGTCGTCTCGGTCGTTTCTTTTCTCTAGGAATCCACTGTAGTACATTTGTCGTCCACCTTCCATCTGTTCGTCTAGCTATGTGACCGGCCCATCTCCACTTCATCTTCTTCGCAGTCTTGATTACATCCTCTACCTTTGTTTGTGCGCGAATCCATTCATTTCTCTTCCTGTCCCTCCTGGTTATTCCTAGCATGCATCTCTCCATTGCTCTTTGTGTGACTCTCAATCTTTGAGACGTTTGCGCATTCAATGTCCAAGTTTCGCAGCCGTACATCATTACAGGTAAGACACATTGATTATAAACTTTACGCTTCAGACACATTGGAAGTTTGCTTTTGAAAATAAAGTGTAG
>JAGDQP010011752.1:1140-21676 GCA_022664845.1 Lepisma saccharinum
ACAGAAAAAGGGTAATGTTATCACCTGTGCGAGATAAACGCGCTGTGAACGGTGCATGGGGAATATGGAGGTAGCGCTTCACATTTTCTAGACTTACGGTAAGAAGTGAGGTGGGATGGTCAGTCCCACGCTTGATCTGGTACTCAATTTGATAAGAGGATGAGTACACCTCGGAGCGCCAGGTGTTGGAACACATCGAGAAAAATTTCCATTCTTCTGGTCGGGATTTGAACCCGAGCCATCCGATTAGCAGTCAGACGCGCTACGACTAATCTCAAAAGGTTCTTCACTGACTAACATTTAAGATCAACTTCAATCACGGAGACTGCAAGAGATAATATTGCTAGAAGCCCTGGCTGAAGGGCACAGATATTGGTAGCAGTGATGACCCTACGTTCCTTGCGCTATCAAACTAAAGGTGCAGTTATCCTGAATCCTTTTAGAACATGTGGAATTCTTCATACCAGTGCTAATACTGCAAACGGTTGTCTCATATACGTGTACTTCTAACAAGGGAAGGGTCACTCAGATCACCCCGAAACCCTACTTCAAATTTCGTACACAGGTAGGTCAGTCACAAAGAGATTACCACACAAAAAAATAGCTGCCATTGAATAAAAGGCAAAGTTTGGACGCGGTCTCTTGTCTTATACAGTGCTTGTTAAAGTTCCAGAAAGTCAAAGGTCTATCAAAATATTAGCCACTTCTCTTATTTTCTTGTAATTTCGTAGAATCTATCGAAAATGGAGCAACATACTCGAGCTTCTTCTCTTTCTTATCACTCATGTAACGGTTGTTTATCACTGTCAAACTTTTCCTATGGTGGCAGCGCCATCCGTTTACTCCTTTCCTGTTGTTCCACAGTATTGACACAGTGTCCGATTTGTTATAAATTACGAAGGAAAATCCTAAAACTAGTGGATGCCTACAAGTTTCAACATACTACGTTTTTGCTGAAAATGAATAGATTTTTATCCCTGATTGAGGTGATATTCAAAATAAATAACCCGGGATCAAATTCTAATGCACCAATGAAAATCCTTGGCATTCCCACCGGTAAATTGAACATTGTATGGGGTCACGGTGGCTCAGTTGGTACAGCGCTCACCTCTGGTGCTAGGGTACGTCGGATCAATCTCTGCTCATGCCATGTGGACTTTGTGGTGGACGAACACAGTGTGCGTGGGTTTTCTCGGGGTGCTTCCGTTTCCTCCCACTTTCTTCATTCAACCAATTCATCTCATCATCATCCAATCGCCCTGAGCCATAGTTGCCTAAATGCCTTAAAATAAATTCAAATTCAAAATTCAAATTCGAGCACTGTATTGGCGTATATGGAAACTCGTACAATTAGGTACAAAATCAATCATAAAAATTGTTAACTTTATTGCTTCTAAAATAATTAGAATAAGTTAGTATTGTCAAACGGAGCAAATGACTATCGCAGAGTATTTTATATAAATAATGGATTAGGAATTATGAAATGTGAATAAAAGTAGTAGATAGTTAAACGTACATTCTACTATCGTGAAATAGACGTATTTCATAAATGAACTTCCATGCAGAAAAAACGCAGTCTAACTGACATACATAGCGTTTCCGTAACTTTTAGCTCTTGTCACTATTAATCTGCCTTCCTGCCCTGTAGAGCCCAGAACTTATATCCTACTGTTGTGAACAGGATATATTCTTATTTATTTTATCCGTATATACAGAATCTACAATAAAACTGGGGATTCTAATTTAAAAAATCAAATTTGGACCCCACACATTTTGATTGGCTAGTCCATCCGATATCTCTGTTGATTTTCTGAAACCTGTGTCTCTTTCAAATTACAAAAATGCATTGCAACCGAGATATTTAGCCGTTCCGGAACCTTTAACACTTCTCATAATTAATCTACTTTCCGGCCCTTTAGGACTCATATTCTACAGTTTTTAGCAGGACATATTCTGATTTAGTTTTTTCCATAGATACAGAATCTGCAATAAAAGATGGGGATTTCAATTTAAAAAATCAAAGTTGGGCCCAATGGGGCCCAAACAGCGCCCCACACATTTTAATGTGCTAGCCCATCCGATAGCTCTGCAACATTTGTCACTTTCAAGATTTCAAAAAACGCATTCTAACCGAGATATTAAGCAGTTTTGGAACTTTGACAAGCATTGTATTAGAGACCGCGTCCAAACTTTACTCTTTTATTCAAAGGTCTTCAAAATGACAGCTAATTTTTTGTGTGGTAATCTCTTTGTGGCTGACCTACCTGTCTACGAAATTTGAAGTAGGGTTTCGGGGTGATCTGAGTGCCCCTTCCCTTGTAAGTACTAAACCAAACCTCGCCTATACAACGATCTTGATAAAAGCTGAAGTTTTAGTAGAATATGGACACACTAGAAATCTCCATGAACCTGCCAGATCTGAACCACACCTTGGACGACGTATAGCACATGGAGGTTGGACAACAAGTAAAGAATGAAAAGAGAAGCGAAATAGCAACGTTGACCATACCGGTAAGTCTGCAGCAAGCCAGAAAGGACAAAGCTGGTGCCTCCAGGCCAAAATTAAAGTTGAGAGGTGCGCAGAAAGAATGCTTCAGAACACTACGCCAGCAGCTGTACAAAAGGCTTCCTGCCCCGCAATACGAGTTAGAAATTAGGAAAGGATACGAGATGGTAAATCCTTAAGAAGGCTCTAGAAACCTGATTTTAATTTAACTTGACTCGGTTCACCAAAGCACCAGCCAGTTTCGAAGATAACATCACAGCGGAGAGGGGAACTAAGTATCAATGCTGATGTTACCAATATTACAGACAGTTAGTATATAAGTTGGAAGAAGAGTGAGAATTCACTTTGGTAGAATGCAAGGCCCGGTTTATTTCAGAGGCCACAAAGAAAGTGGTCCGATTCGCCAATTGGATTTCTTGCTGGACTTCCTGAAGACAAAGCAACAAGTAAACAACAAAACTAAAAAAAATAGACGCCTACACCTAAAAAGCTGAGATAACAAGCAAACACCGCCAGCCAGAAGTCCAGGAAGGACACCACACAAGTTTTGTTGGAAATTTTAATAAAACACAGGAAGTAAACTTTCAACATAAAAGCACCGGTAAAGATTAACTAAATATTCCGAAAAGTGAAACAGCATTTCACCCAAACAAAACCTGGTAATAAATTATTTTTCTAACCATAACTCCCACAAGTTGCATAGATAAAGAAAGAAGCTGATCCACAACCAAGAAAATCCAATTGCATGAATCCCTCATAACTTGACAAAAAAGAATTTAACTACGCACGAGATAGAAGTCTTAGACAAGAAACGTTCGTTCTCCCCACACCTAAGCCGAATACTGTGGCCCTCACAAAGGCCGCGAAAATTTTTGGCAAAAACTGTAGAGCCATTGGCAGAGGGAGGACACTGCACAGACCTATTCCTAGGGAGTGGGATCAAACATGTACTGAAGCATATGTATATATATATATATATGAAAGCGCTCGACTTCAGTGCGAGCGGTCCCGGGTTCAATTCCCGGTGGGGACTCAAAACTGTTGGTGTTTACCCAGCATCGTGAGGACAATTGGGGAGCTGCTGTGAATAAAAAGACAGTGGCGATCACAGTGAGAGCTTCGGCTCTCCTCTCCCAACCCGTCTGATCAGCGTGAGAGCAGTAAACCAACTCCTCCCCGATGGAGAGGCCTCATCCAGTAGTGGATTGAATATGGCTATGATTTATTATTTATATAGCTACCCTTAATAAACAACTGTGAAAAATTGGGTACAGTTTGATCCTTTGATATGCATATGAGAACCCACAATATATTTAATAGTTATACCATAAATTATGCTATTACAGTTCTCGGCAACCTAAGAGAGGTGCGTGACGAGCCAATCAACAGTTACTAGACTTGTCCATATAAAATAAAGTTTCTAAGGGAAGTTAGGGCGGGTAAGTTGAACGGTTTAGAAGCCTGTACTGAACAAACAATCATACATATATATTTAATATGCCGAAGGGAATTGGGTACTCAAGAAGTCCTCGGAAGGGTTTGCTGGTTTGAGTTGCTTGGAGAATGGGAATCTTCGCAATAGAAGTCGAAGATATATACAAGCATATACAGAATATTTTGGACAATTTTAAATCCCATTATAAGTTAGCAATGGGATACTTCAAGGCAAAAGGCAAGCTAAGCGGAGCAGTAACAAGCAAATGAGAAAGTTTGGATTTGACAAAAGACACAACAGAGAAGAACGAGGAAGTGAAGAGAGACTAATAAAGTTTTCAGAAACCAATAAACGATTCATTTCGAGTGCAACTTTTAAGAAAAAGACTCAGATGGAATGAACATAGGAAGGCTCAAATGGAGCTGGAAACTAAATAGATTATATTCTATCAAATAACAGGGAAAATGCTCAAGACTTGCATCTTCTGAACAGTTTCGAAATCTCGAGTGATCGTTGGGTAGTGAGATGAGAGTGAAATAAACACTAGATTAGAGAAGGTTATCAGAGGAATTCTTCATTTTAGATTGAAAAAAGAAACTAGAGAAAAGCAGACAGATATCCGGTACAGAACTAATCAACACAGTCAGCGCCCGGGAAGAGATAGAAGATTAAGAAGATATCAATTGTAGAAATAATGTACTGACCGGGATAATAAGAGAGAAAACAAAAGAAATAGTAGCATGACAAAGGAGAGTAAAATCTCGGAAGAAAAAAAAGTTTTGATGAACAAAAAGGGGAAATAAAAAGAGAGAAAATATAATAACTAGAATCGACTTTTTTTAAACATTTTATTATATTCTCATGACTTATACTCGAAAACACAACTTCAAATAAAATTTCATTTCTCTAGCTCAAAAGATGTCGATAATGAATTTTGGGTGGCAATTTTGAATCCAAGATGGCGACTTTCCCAAAACTTTCCTTATTTTCCTAAACTACTAGTTATGATACACCTTTATGCTAAATTTCGTACCTCTAGCTCAAAGGTTGTGGAAAATGAAATGTTAAGTCTGCCATTTTGGATCCAAGATGGCGTCTTTGGGTAAACTGTGTAATTTTATCTTAATCTACTATTGATAATGTACCTCCATACCAAATTTCATTTTAATAGCAAAAATAGTTTAGGCTTTATATTCTGTAAATAACGGGTTTGACGGCCATTTTGGATCGAAGATGGCAACTTTTACAACATTTTAAAATATTTTCGTACCCTACTAGCAATAACTTACCTTCAAACCAAATTTTATTTCAATAGCTTCAGCCGTTTAGGCTCCCTATTCTATACATCAATGAGTTTGGCGGCCATTTTGGATCCAAGATGGCGCGTTTTTCAAAATGTCTGATTTTTCCCTTTACCTACTCATGGTCCTACACCTTCATACCAAATTTGGTGTTTCTAGCTCCAATAGTTTGGCCTGTGAATTTATATGGGTGAGTCAGTGAGTGAGTGAGTCAGTGTCCATGGGGCTATATAGTATGTGGACTCGCTTTGCTTCGCTGGGGGCGCTGCCCCAACATCAGGGTTTAGGGGGGCGCACTCTTGGTAGACTCCATGGTACAAATATACCACCCAGCGGGGTGCTGCGCCCCCATATGTTTTTTTTTCACCATTTTTGTGACATACTGGTCATGGTACACCTTCATGGCAAACTTCGTTTGTACCTTTAGTGGGTAAGAAAAGGTGTATTGGGCGGCAATTTTTGGATTAATAATGGTGACTTTCCAAAGCTTTTGTTATATTTTCGAAAACTACTAGTTATGATACACCTTTATGCTAAATTTCGTATCTCTAGCTAAAACGATGTGGAAAATGGATATTTAAGTCCGCCATTTTATATCCAAGATGGCGTCTTTGAACACATCTCGTAATATTTACGTAACCTACTGGTGACATTCTACCTTCGCTCCAAATCTCATTTCAATAGCCCCAGCCGTTTAGGCTGGGCATTCCATAAAACAATGAGTTTAGCGTCCATTTCGGATCCAAGAAGGCGACTTTTTAAAACAGTTTTTTATTATCTTGTTGCGACTTAGACATGAAGACACAACTGAAAATAAAATTTCACTTCTCTAGCACAAACGGTGTCGAAAATGATTTTTGGGCGGTCATTTTGAATCCAAGATGGCGACCTTCCCAAACTTTTGTATGCTTTCCTAAACTACTAGTTATGATACATATTCATACCAAATTTCGTACCTCTATCTCAAACGTTGTGGAAAATGGATTTTTAAGTCCGCCATTTTGGATCCAAGATGGCGTCTTTAGGTACGTTGTGTTGTATTTTCGTAACCTACAATTGATAATGTACCTCTATACCAAATATCAATTCAATAGCCCCAGTAGTTTAGGCTCTGTATTCTATACAACAATGGGTTTGGCGACCATTTTGAATCGAAGATGGCGACTTTTTCAAAATGTCGGATTTTTCCCTTTACCTACTCATGGTCCTACACCTTCATGCCAAATTTAGTGTTTGTAGCTTCAGTAGTTTGGCCTGTGAATTTATATGGATGAGTCAGTGACCATTTTCCACTAAATGTCGATTGGACGAAATGTCCTATGGACGAAAAATCCGTTGGACCAAAAGTCGATTGGACGAAATGTCTTGTGGACGATAAATCTGTTGAACCAAAAGTCGATTGGACGTTATGTCTTGTGGACGAGAAATCTATTGGACGAAATTTCTTGTGGACGAAAAATCTGTTGGACGAAATGTCTTGTGGATGAAAAATCTGTTGGACGAAATATCTTGTAGACGAAACGTCAATGGAAGAAATGTCTATGGACAAAATGTCCCTGGACTAAATGTCGTATGGACAAAATGTTTTTGGACGAAATGTCACCCGGTCGATTAATCGAGTGAAGCAATTTGTGAATGCATTTCAACAATTCTTAATGAGTATAGATTAAATTAACTCAAGTTTCAGCATATGATACTAACAATTCCGCAGTAAAATTAAAATATATGTATCAGTATATCAAAAGTTATTGAAAGCCAACCAACACATTATACAAGCAAATTCAGACCTGTCAACCTAGAGAAGTGCTAGTACGAGGAGGGTTGCCAACTGGAAGTGAAAAATATGAAAGATTGTCTGAGAAACTAAAAATTCGGTATTAGATATCGGTCGGGAACGTATCAAAATTGTGGGTTGCCTAGTTGGCAGGGCCAAGCGCCACGTAGTTGAGTTATCGACGGTACCTAACTGTGTCCGTAGAAGATTACAGGTGGATTTTGGCGGTATAAAGTGATGACGTGGTGTTTGTACAAGATTGTGGGTTAAATTGTTTGGGCTTGGAGGTGAGTTGAGATGACACAAGACGTGTTTTTACAATATTACTGCTGAATTTTGCCGGGAAAAGTAATGACGTAATCCAAGATGGCGCCTGGAAAATCCCATTCCGACAAAATTGAGCGGTGAGTTGGCAAGGTGCAGAGGTTACCTAACGCTGTTTGTACTAGATTGTGGTTGAATTAGTGATGACATATTCCAAGGTGCTAAGATTTTGGGAATAGACAGTTTGGAAATCCCCATCATGTGAACATTGAAACAGTGCCCTGTTAAGCAAGATGTTTGTTTGAACTGACCTCATTTTAGTGAGGTTAAATATATTTTAAACTATTGCAAAACAAGATGCCGCTAGTGTAGCCTTGGTCACTTGTGTAATAGGTCATTCCTCTATGAGATGAACAAAGAATTGTGCAAGATCATTGACGTGTGTACAAGTGAGGATAGGCGAACATTGAGAGGAGAGCAAGTTAGGAGTAGATACAAAATATTCCATTAACAGACAGGACAAATGGCAAATGAATAACCAGAAGTGAACAAAGAAGCAAACGAAACGAACGAATATGAACTTCCCTTAGACGAATGAGAATAACCAGCAGTGAATAAAGTAACAAATGAAACAAATCAATGTGATCTTCCCTTAGACGAGTAAGAATAACCAGAAATGAACACAGAAACAAATGTAACCAAAGAAATCAATGTTATATACATCATTATAAAGCGAGGAAGAAGAAAAAAGAACGGGCTCGTCGATGGGAAGTGATAATTCATTTAATTTTATGGTAAAGCTCTGATAAGAGCATTGCACATCTCAAAAAAGTGCCAACTTATTTTGATTGTCCGGCGAGACCAATACTCGTTTTTTTTTTCAGGTTAAGCACATCCTGGTGGTCATTTGAATCAGTAAATTTTCACCTTCTCTTATAATATATAATAATATAAAAGTATTCTAAATACATGGTTTAGTTTCTATTTGTTCTAGAAAAGATCATTTAAACCTATCTCTGATTAATTTATGCTTAATACAGGCACAATATATTTTTAATAGCATTTAAACATACAAAAAAATAATTAAAAGAATTCTCTAATCTTTTTAAATTGCTTACCTGTGTATCACTTTTAGCTGCGCACCGTGTAACCAGCATTTTTACAAGCTTCATTCAGCTTTACTATATTTTGCTTTTATATGAATAAAATCATTAAATGCAAATATGTGGTTATCTACAGACGTATAATGCATTTAATTTGTTTCGTTATTGGAAAATACTTTTTGATAGGTCTTGCCTTCATAGTGAAGAAAAAATAGAGTGTGAAACATTTTGAAAAGCGCAACGCAGGGTTGTAAGATGCGAACAGGGATAGAACATAATGTTGCACTTGTGAGATAATGCTAATAACACTTTCACGTTTGATTAGTTTATGTTTGATGGAGTAACAACATTCATACATTCATAAAAAGGAAGAATGAAACATTCGTTTTATCATTTAAATCTTTGCTGTATGATTTATATACATGAATGACATCTAGTGAGCTCTTCTGAACTTTTTAGAAGTTCATTAGGATTTCCTCCTATAAGAATAAGGCATAATTTTCATGAAAGCTTGCCTTACTTGTGATCTGGGTGAATAGAAAATTGAAACACGTGTTAATATGTAGACAAGAAATGATTTTTATGAAAGCTTGCGTTGCTTACGATTTAAGTGAATAACCAATAAAATAACGATTTTTATAGCTCAGGCTTGGAAACGAAGTGAATCTGACAGTGCAATCGATTCGGAGAACTTCTGCTGAAAGCACTTTCGAGGATGTGCACCCTCTTTGCACTTAATGTCTCCCCCGCATTTGTGTAATAAAGAAGTTAATATATTTTTGACTACCATTAAGCGAGCACATTCAACGCTGTATTCACATAGCAAGATCCTTCAAAGTGGGATTAGCACTTTTCGCGTATGCTCACCTCTAATCAAGGGGAAGTACTACCTTTTATATTTAATATTCACCCCCGCATTTTTGTAATACAGAAGTTAGTAAATTTTTCACTGCCATTTAGCGAGCACATTCTACGCTGTATTCACACAGTAAGATCCTTTAAAGTGGTGTCAGAACCATTTGCGTATGTTCATATCTAACCTGGGGATGTAGCCCCTTTGCATGTTACATTTTGAGATAATGTTAAAAACACTCTCACGTATTTTCGCCCCCTAATCACACTTTGGGATAATATTAACAACACTTTCGCGTATGCCCGCCCCTGATCGGTGTATGTGGCCCCCTTTGTAGAGAATGCCTCCACCTTCGTTTGAGCTCACCGTCTTCCCTTACACCTTATTTATATAGTACAAAAGAACTTGAATGGAATTTTAGTTTTAAGAGCTTAGAGTAGAGAAGATAATTTGGGTACATTTTGAACAACTTAAGAGAGAGAGAGAGATGGGGGAAAAGCTGGTTCGTGTTGGTAATTGCAGTTAGTTGAAGTTTAATTACTTGTTTTAGGAAATTAAAGCACATGATGTTCTAAAGGCTGTTTTTCAAACCCGCTTACCTTGCATTAGTTGTCTTGCTTGCGAGTTTCCTGAATAGCCAATTAAAACACGTATTACACTTTTGAATAATGTTATCATCATTTTCAGTTATGCTCACCCCTAATCAGGGGATGTGCTCCCCTTTGCATCTAATGTCTTCCCCATTTTTGTAATAAAGAACTTAATAACCCTCCCACTGTCATCTATCGAGCACATTCTGTTCTGTATTAACATAGTAAGTTCCTTGAGAGTGGGGTGTATCACTCTAGAAAGTTCACTAAAATGTGAAGTTAACGTTAACGCATTTATGGAAACTTGCGTTACTTGTTTTGCTCACGATTTGACTTAATAGTCAATTGAAACACGTGTTACACTTTACGAAAGCACACGTTACTACATACACCAGCATTTTCATCACACAGGCTTGGAAACGAAGAGAATCTAACAGTATAATAGATTCGATCAACTTTGGGTTCAACGAACCCGATGGAATAAAAAAACACCTCTTTCAATTAAGTACTCACCGAATGATTTTATGAAAGCTTGCTTTTCTGTGCTTTCGATTTAACTTGACGTGGGTACCACACCAGTCATTTTTACTTAATTTTTTTTGTGTAATAACTGATGTAGTTGTAACTTTGGTACAATTAGATTATCTTCACTAGATAGGAACTTCCGTAATAAATCAGTAGATGGCAGCAAACAAAAGTTTGAGATATGAACAAGAGCTATAAATAACGAAACAGCTTTCTTATAAAGTTTGAAATATCATATAATAGATATATATGAAGATTATTTACTTCAACTTCCTAACTATCATTATTGTACTTATTTATAATAGATAGTTAATGTAAATAGTATCCCATGCGAATCATTTTGTTAACTGAACTTTCATAATCTATTGAGCTCCAGTTTTTGTTTGAATGAGAGGTAATCCTTTCTTCTTTTATTATTTTAATGTATCAACTATTTTTGAGAATCAGTGAGGCTCATACGCATTTTCTTGATACCTCCCTCACTCAAGAGTTGTCAGCAATTACTATTGCAAGATAACTTGAACTGAATTAATTTGTAATACCTTAGAGAAGAGAAGACAACATGTGTACATTTTTAACAAGTGACAGAGAGGGCGAACGAAAATTAATTTGTGTTGGTAATAGCAGTTGGTTGAAAGAAACTAAACAATAACGAACTTAATAAATATTACACTTTACTTTTTATATAAAAAGAAAAAAAGAGAGTGAAAAAGAGATAAGATCAAATTGTATCGAGCTTTGAAAGATAATATAAGAAATTAGCACTTGTTAAGACTAAAGAATATAAATCTTTTTTACTCTTAAAGAAAAAATATTTAATATGTTATGTAACTCACTTTTCCTTGATAGCACATCAAACTTGCAAAAAGTTGATAGTATTGTTCGCATTGTAAGAGTCCCAACTTGCAGATTTAGTTGTTAGATGGGAGGAAAGAAAAGAGAACTTTCATATTCTATTGAGGTCCAGTCCTTTTCAAATCGTTAAGTGAAGAATCTATTTAATTTCTAAATTTCTCATGGCCTAAGCGAATTTTTGCGGAATAGAAAATTGTGTGTTACTAACAAAATCATTGCTCAGTTCGCAAGCAAATAAAAACAAAGCCTGATACAGTGTAAAATAGAAGAAACACAAAGGTTCCCTACTAAATTGTGTATTCCTAACAAAAGCATTCCGCAGTTCGCAAGCAAATAGAAAACAAAGTCTAATACAGTGCAAAATAAAACAAACACATTTGCTTCCTCTGTTTCAATTTATAAGACAATTGAAAAAAATATTGTTAAAAATGTAGATAGCGTGGTAGTTAATCACTTGGTCGCAGTGCTGCAGATCATGCATTCTGTTTAGTGCAGTTTATTCCTTGAGCAATGAAGGAAAAACATAATTAATTATTTCAATGTACATTCTACTACCTTCTGGTACGTCGCAAAAAATCGGGAACGTTCAATTAAAATAACTTGCAATATAATGTGACGGGATGAGTAATAGAATAAGTTCACTTCAGTTTAGGTCAGACAACTATTGACTCATACTTTAGCATTTGTTTGTTTCATACCACTCTTTCCGCTATATATAATGTGTATAGGTACTTCTATAAATACATAGCGACAAACAACGAAACAAAATCAGTTGCGAACAGTTGTATTCCACAATACTTACAAAAATACGTACTCAGCTTGATTTACACACAGATATTACGTCATAAGGAAAAGCGTATGGTTGAGTAATAAAGAAAGTTCGATTTAGGTCAGCCAGTTATTGACCCACACTTTACCATACGTATGTTTTATATCACTCATTCTCTTACAAATAATTTACATAGAAACTTTTATAAAATACCTTCCTACCGATGAACAAGCAAAAGTCATTTCCGAACAGCCGTATTTCATATTTTTTTTACATAAATACCTACTGAATTTATTTTACGCACAAATATGTCATTAAGAGGAAGGATTCTAGTACTGTCACTTCGTGTCATGAATCTCACATATTGTGCTACAAACTTAATCAAAAATAGGTCGAGAAAGCGGTAAAGAGTATATGCTTTATTGGAAAAAGTCTATGTAAATATGATTATTCAGGAAAGCTCTTCACTTTTAAAAATCATTTAATGTGCTCGACCCAAGGCACTAGCAGCGGATAAACTTGATCTAACAGCTAATAAAATAAATATACAGTTTATTACCTTGCAAATAATTATCACTGGCACTTTCATAATCATCTACAAACAAATATCAATCTAAGAAGATTTACGAAAGGCTGTGTCTGATTATTATTTCGTTAAAATAAACGGTCGACTTAATAATCACTTAATAAATAAACACCATGTGGAGTAATAGATATGACGATACCTCCTGTTATAAAATACACATATTTTACCACAAAAAGCCTCAAGAGTTAGACACTATATTAACGTGACAAATAACTTTGAATACTTTACAACTACACATATTTTATCTAAAAAACCTCGAGTATGTCGAGTGAGAGAAGACGAGTTAGCATAACTTAGGTTCGGATTTTTTTATTATTCGCGATCTACATAACGTTTAGAACACAATGCATGTACTTGGTTCCAACGAGACTAACAGTTTTGAATAATTTACAACTACACATATTTTATCTCAAAAAACGTCGAGTATCTCGAGTGACCGAAGAAGAGCTAGCAAAAATTATGTTCGGTATTTTCTATTATACGCGATCTACACAACGTTTAAATAACAGTCCATGTACTTGATTCCAACGTGACTATCACTTCAGAATATTTTACAACTACAGATATTTTGTGTCAAGAAACTGAGTATGTTGAGTCAGTGAAGACGAATTAGGTAAAAATAGGTTCGCTATATTTTTATTTTACGCAATCTGCATAACGTTTAAAACACAGTACACGTACTTCGTTCCAACGCGCAAGAAGCAGAATACTTTCTATTGTGTCTCGCTCTTTCACGTACATTAAACTTCTAAAACTCGAAACTTTGTTATATTTGTACCTAAATTGAACTTAACCAAGACGACGAAGTATGCAGGCATTGCTCAAAGATGTATACGTGTATTCCCAATTGCTTCAAGCCTGGATTCTGAGTCATATTCTGCATTGTACAAATCTGAAAATCACATTCAAAACGATCTCCTCTGTATATCCCTGCATGCACTTTTACAATCGAGGTATTTCAGTACATTTATATTGAGATATTTCACACTGAAAATGTTTCTGGACTTGACAGACTCCTTCGTCTTTTCCTAAGTTAAATTAGAAACAACATATATTTCATATAATTTCTATGCTTCTTGACTTACAGACACATTGACAATCACATTACACACTTTGAAGAAAAATATTGTCCGGACATGTTACCAATCAAGAGCAACTTTAACTATAATTTTCTCCTCGATCCGAAAGCACAAAAATTATGAAGTTATATAGTTTCCTCCTTTTATCACGTGAGAGTGATATTTATGTAATGCAATGGGAACTATTAATACTAATTTTTATTTTCTTTACCAGATGTTCCCTTCATGTGAAGGCACAGCTTTGGGAATTTATCAAATATTCTTTAAAGACATATGACTATACTTTTGGGTTTTAACATAAAAAGTTCGGCTACTGTTCAAAGCATTTTACGTTTCTATTCAGCACAGAAAACCTTGTGATAAATATGAAATATGAGTCGAAATATATACAAAATGCTTATACTGCCGCAAATACTTTACACTTGTAAGGCTACGGAGTACACAATAGAAACAATATTATTGTTTACTGAGTATTACAACAATATTATTCAGTACTGTACAATTTCATTTTTACCATATGACAAAATAACAGTAAAAACTTCCATCGTACATAAACTCTTCACCTACTTATATAACTTAACATTTTTAAATTAGCTGCTACATATTTTGTTTCAGATTATCACAGTGACGTATTTTATACATTGAATTGAATTGAATAGTATATCAACAACTAATTACCATTATTTTTTACAATGACAATTACCAATATCTCCTCTTTGATTATTATCTTCTTATACTCAAATCACATTAAAAATTGCACTTCGCTCTGTTATTCACTTATTTCAAACTTCAAGAACAATAGAAAAATATTCTTTGTGCCTTTAGAAAGACAGAGAACTCTCACATATTAAAAATAATTCTTTTGTACCTCAACGCTTTTTAATGTGTGATAGACCAAACCACACAATCTTACACTAAACAGAAAAGTTGAAATTAGGCTTCATGAGTAGAATATTGTGTGTGATTCCTATCAATTTTTACAATACTTATTCATATTATTGAAAGTTGAAAGTAAAACATATGCAGAAACTTCTTTAAATTAAATATTGTGTACCTAATACTTAAAAGTTCTCTAAGTACAAACTGTACAAAAAGCGAACAAATAAAAAACTTATTGTGTATTGATAAAGACATGTTTCTATTCGCTGCAGAAACTATTGTCCAATTAATATTTTGAACAAATAAAAAGTAAGAATTTATTTAGAATTGAACAATGCATGTTTCTGTTCAACACACAAAGTCTTTTCACAATAAAAATATATAAAACTTTTAAAGTGCTCCTAATATTTTAAAAGTTTTGAAACTAAAAAATGTACAAAAACTAAAGTATTGGAAAAATAAGAAGCTCTTCTGTTTTGAAAGAGGTATGTTTCTATTCAAGCTGGGGAATCTTTTGAAAATCAACATTAAAGAATGTGACATATGAAAATTTGTTAATTATATCAGTATTGGGTATCAGCAGTTATTGCTTCTTCTATATTTTTAAGTTTTTTGAAAATTTAAAATCTTAGTATTGTTTTAAAATTCTGAAACAGCAAAGTGAACAAAAAACGAGTTAACAGAAGAAATAAAAGGCTATTATGTATTGAAGAAGGCATTTTATCTATTGAAAGGAGGAACTCTTTCGAAGGTCAAAAGATCAAAGAATTTGACTTATTAAAATGTTGTATGATTTTTTCAATTGTATCAGTATTGAGTATCCCTGGTCACTTAAGAGGAAGTTCTGTAAGATGTTTCTTTTTGTCTTTAGTAAATAGAAATAATTACAATAATCAACAATAGAAAGTTAAGGAAGATAAAGTTATTAATTTTTTAATTGTGTATTATTTCTGAATGAAAGAAATCGTTTTTTGAAATAATGACTTATACACTGCGTTCAAACTTTAGTGTCCTCTCATCTTGTGGACATAAATGTTCTAACAAGAAAGTTACATCTGTCGAATCAAGAAAAATTAAATTCTATATAAGAACTAACACAAATAAATGCTTTACTTGCACTCAATTTGTTTTTATTAGAATATAACCTATATGATTAAAAATTGCTACGATGACGACGGAAGTAATTGCTTACGTGTAAAACCAATCTAAGAAAACTGTAGCCTAGAGCGACCCGGCGGTGGTATTTTCTACTTATGATGATTGGTATAAAATACTATAATTAAGAACAGTATTAAAAGTTGAGCTTTATGTCTCTGTTTGTGTGTGTGTTTAGGTGTGTGTGCGTGTGTGTTAATATATCTCTATTTCTCTCACACACGCACAGCGTATGTGCATTATCAATTACATTTCCACACCTCAATACATTACCAACCACGTCGTAGATCTAGGCTTCAATTTTTAGAATTGTTTTACACGTAAGCGATTACTGCCGTTATCGTCGTAGCAAGCTTTAATCATACATGTTATATTCTAATAACAAAAACTGAGTGCAAGTAAAGCATTATTTTTATTAGTTGTTTTATTGAATTGATTTTTCTCGGATTCCACAGATTAAACATAAAACATTTATGTCCAGTAGATGAGAACGCACTAAAGTTTAAGCTCAATGTATGAGTCATTATTTTAAAAGACATTTATTTAATTAAGAAATATTACATAATTAACAAATAAGAACTTTATCTACCTGAACTTTCTATTATGATTATTGTAATTATTTTTATTTACTAGATAAGACAAGGAAAAACATCTTACAAAATATTCTGTTAAGTGGCCAAGGATACCCAATACTGATATAGTTAATAAATTTTCATACAATATTTTTAATATGTCACATTCTTTGATGTTGGTTTTCGAAAGAGTTTCTACCTTGAATAGAAAAAATAGCCTTTTTCAATAGAAAAAAGCTCTATATTTTTTCTGTTACCTTGTTTCTTGTACATTTTGCAGTTTCAGAAGTTTTAAAGTGTTAGCAATACTTTAAACGTTTTATATATTTTCATTGTCAAAAGAATTTGTGCGATGAACAGAAAAATCAATTGTTCAATTCTCAATAAATCCCTTTTTTATTTCTTCAATCTATTAGGTACTCAATAGTTTCTGCAACGAGTATAGACATGTCTTCTTCAATTCACAATAACTTACTAAAAATATTCCTTAACTAAAAGTAAATGTAAGATATAGTAAGATTTGTTAAAATAATTAACTACAACAGTTTATGCTTACTATTATACTTTTGCTTAATAAAAATATTGACTGATAAAATTTTGTTTAAGTATAAGTTAAATAAATTTAAAAAATCTTCAAAAAATCTATTCGTAGTTAGTATTTTTATTAAAATACTCAAGTAAAATAATTAAGTAAAGATCCTTTGTATTTATTATTAAACTTCTTTTTAAGCAAAATATTTTACAATTATTACTATGCAGCACTTTCATTTAAATAAATAGTATAATCAATTTGATGAAGTAAAATAAACAAAATTCATAAATTTATTAAAATATAAATGATACTGAAAGTTTTTTAACTAAATCAATCAAAAGAAGTTTGTTTGATTTAGTTAAAATGATAGGTCAAAATTACTTTATGTAATTTCGAAATCTAGATTTTAAATTTAGTATACATTTCTACTTTGTATATTCTATTCTTAATGCAGAAAAGATTGACCTGTTACAAGTTTGGGAATCATGTGTTCTTAACGATCCCAAAAAATATCAGTGTTGCAAAGTTTGAAGGATCGTTCTTTTTTACTAGAGAGAAAAACAAAAAATGCATTCCTATTCATCCTTAGTGTTCAAATAAATAGTACGTGTCTCAAATTTCATAAAATACCCTACTTGTTTCTTTGCTGAAAGTTTTTCACTGATTTTCACATTGGAAATACAAGAAATAAAGTCTAATAATTTATATTTGTTTTTTTTTTAGATTCCCTTATTTAAGTAAATTGCATGAAGTCATTATTTCACTTAAATCAAATTTTTATTAGAAAATTATTTTTCTTACACATTTTCTAACTTAATATTTTAACTTAACAAAATGTCATGTGCGTCACTGTTTTCTAATTGATAATATTTCATATGACTTAATGTTTTCTACTTATATAAATTTAATCTCAGTGTATTATATTATTAAAAATCTTTGTTCATTATTTATATTTTAGTTTAATTATTTTTTATAACTTATTTAATTCACTGCTTAATAGAATGTCATCTATTTTTAAAATTAAAGAAATATTCTCTGCTTGATTTATTTTAGTTAAACAATTTTTAGTATTACTTATTATATTTAATAAATTTATGAAAATTATGTATTATACTTCATCAAATTGATTGATGCAATTATTAAATTAAAGTGAAGCATAATAATAATTCTAAACTACTTTAGTTAAAGAGAAGTTTAATAAGTACAAAGTATTTTTACTTTCATATTTTAGTTCAATATTAGCAATATTCATTGCAACTAATTTTATTTTCAAGAATTTTTAAGTTGCTTATTTCTTGCTTATACAAAGCTTTATCAGTAAATATTTTAGCTATGAAAAAGTATAATACTAAGTATAAACTATTTCAGTTAAGTATTTTGAACAAATCTTACAATACTTATCTTTATTTCTTAATTAAGGAACAAATAAGTTATTTAGTTAAGTTAAAAAAAGATTATGAAAGTTCTTTTACTTAATAAGTTTGTGCATCTTAATATTCTCGTTTAACAGATGCTTAAAGGGATGTTTGTCATATTTTAGTTAAATGTTTGATTTTAAAGATTTAGTATAAATTATTTTTTCAATTATGTTATTACAAAGTTAGTCTATTTATGCAAAACATATTAAATTATATTTAATTAACGAAAATTTATAATAAGTGCAATGTATTTTATATAAATATGTTACATAAGTTTTAGTATGAATTAATTTGTTTTAGTTTTAGCAAAATTTTTAGTTATGAAAATTTTTTGAAAGTCATTCAAAATTTAATGAAATTATTTATCTTAAAGAAACGTTTATGAAAAGTAAAATAATTATTTAAAATAATGTTTACTAAATCAATTTTACCAATCTTGAATATTTTCACTTCAAGAAAATTTCTTTTGCTTTTGTTTTTAGGAATATTTTAATTGACAAAAATAATTTTATACTTTACAAATTTAAAAATCTAAAATACTTACTAAACATTTCTACTCATAGAAAACTTTCTTTATGTTTTACTTTCACAAATTTTGATTATAAAATTTTGCTTTACCTAAAATTTTCTAAAAATCTTTAATATATATGTATATTCTAGTAAATTTTAGTTATTAAAAGTCATTTTTTACAATCAGTTTGTCAGTTATTTGTTTTAAACATTTTTTGTAAGTTATTTATTTAACTTTAATCAAATTTAATTTTCACTTCAAGAATATTTTGTCTATTTTATTTACTTTCACTTAAATAAAATTTCATAGATTAATTTTTAGTAAAGGAATACATTTTAATTTTCTAAAATAGCAAAATAAGTTCAATATTTTTATTAACTCAAAGTAGTATTAATATTTGCTTAAATCAAAAGTCATTCCTTTTATTTTTCTCCTAAGTAAATATTTTTTTAACTTTTTAGTATATAAAATATTGTAGCTGTACAGAAATAACATTTGTATTTCATACTCATGCTAGAATTAATACATTAGTCTAATACAAAAAGCAAAGTTTCACTTTTAGTTTGAGCACATCTTCCATAACATTGGAACTCTTTTCCAATATTGAAGTTCGAAACACTTTCACTCCCCTCGTAGCTATATGGTAAGTAATACATTTCACATTGATATTAAAATTTTATGAAGGAAGCGAAGGATAACCTTCATTCAAATCTTCTAGTCTTTACCTGAAAAAATATTAATCCATAGTACTATCAATGTCTTTACAAAAAAATACTGTTTCAATTTGAAGATTTGCCCCATTAATCTATAAATATGAAGTGTTCACTTTGTGTTTTAACCATTTGAACAATCGCGTCATAATCCACTACATTTTTCGCTTAATCGTTGACAATGTTATGATAACTTATTATTGATTTTAGTATAAAAATGAAAGTTTTGCTATCCCTCATACAATGAAACAATACACTAGTATAACTTAATTTTTTAATTGTTTCACATGTAAATGCTCAGAAAAAACCTTTGAAAGAATTGAATATCGTAAAAGTCATAGTTTGAAATTTTAAAATCTTGCAGGTCAATAATATACTATCCTGAACGACGATCAGGATAGTATATCCTGAATCCGTTTCTTAAGTTACAAAGTTGTGAATTATATGTTAGTTTGTAAAACTTTTAAAACATTTATTTTGTTTTCTCATATGGACTATTAAGAGAAGCTTATCTCTCTTCTTGCCATCTCTTCCTTCTTAAGATGTCATCGTATTGGTAAAATGGCTTAATAAAAAATCTTGTAGATACTAATCATTTGCTTTAATTCCATATTAAAAACTGTCAGTAGTTAAAATTGAACTAATAATACAGGTATACTTTCATACGTGTAGAACTCATAATTTATACATGCTTCAGCTGTGGCTAACTAGGTTAAACTTCAAACATTTCTGTTATACATAAGATTCATTAACTAATCGGATTCTAACATTACATTGTATAAATTATAAAAAATGAAATGAAATGCAAACGCAGTAGAAGTTTATTTTTCATTCTCTATAGTGTATAGTTCTACATAGCATGACAGAAACGTAAGCTTTGTTAAATGGATGTGTTAAAATTGTAAAATCGTTTCTTTTAATAGTACGTTCTTTCTGGCTAATTATTATATAGATTAATGTAACATAAGTGTATTACAAACGTTATGCACTCAAGAAGAGTTGAAGGCGTATAAAGTTAAGTCCATTTGTATTCAAAGTAAATATAATACGTGGTAGGTAGGGTATCAGTACTTAAATATTTATTAAGTGAGTTCAGCTCTAAATCCAATATATACTTTA
>JAGDQP010011752.1:21686-40673 GCA_022664845.1 Lepisma saccharinum
TAAATATTTATTAAGTGAGTTCAGCTCTAAATCCAATATATACTTTACGTTAAATACCACTAGATTAGTGGTATTTAATTTTTAAGAATCTAGTTCACCTCTAGTGTTATAAGTTCAATATAAACTTCGAGTTCAATACTCCTTGTGTAGTTCACATATTCTATAGTATTTAAGACACCTTGTTGAAAACATATTAAACAAGGTAAGATTAACTGTAAGGGAAGTTAACTCTTACGTAATCAGATATTGTTACTCATTAGATCCTTCCACAGACTTTTCTCAACCGACGTTTTCTCTCTATTCCTGTTTCACACGTGATAAATAAGATATCTAATACTGAATGTAGGTTCGGTTAGTTTAGTAAGAAAGTCTAAATGTTTACACGTTCTCCTTCTTCCACAGCAGAAATAAAAGTATCTAAAGAACAACTCTGTTCACGAAGACATGGTGAACTGAAACTGGTTTACCTACAATTGTTACAAGTCTATTCCTGCACCTGTTAGTAAGCATCAATCATCGTCTTAGTTTTAACATCCAATGAGAAAGTACTTTCACTATTGCGAGAGGGAATAGTAAACATAATACTATTTTTATCGTGTTCAATTTTCTTTTTACAGAAAAATCTGATTATGTACATTTTAGAATGACTGTTAGTATACAAAAATTTTAAATGAAGACAGGAAAAGGCAGTAGAAGACAGTTTAACTTATTTCGTAAGCATACTTTTGACAAGCTCAAAAGTTAGGTTCAAACACAATTTAAAATATTTCTCATCTTTTGTCTAACACAATATCTTTTATTACGTTCTAATCCTCAAGCTCACTCACTATCTGGTTTTGTATTAGTGTCTTTGTCAATTAATTTTGTTTTTATTTCATCCACCCTGAGTAAAAGTAAATTACGAAGAAAATATTTTTAAAATTTCAACACTATCACAATGTTCATGATTTGAAAGATAGGCATGATAAATATTAAAACATTTCAAAGGACCCATTACTAGTCTATATGTCCGTCTCCTCAAAGACCTTACTGCATCTTTAAATCGTGTAACACAATTATGTCTCTGCCAATTGCATATATTATAGAATCACCCAGCATACAACAAAGGACAATAGTTTTATATTCCCATTTTTCGATAGCTTCGAAAATACAATCATCATCAACGCTGAAATTCTCACATCCGCATGAATTTTCGGTGCACTATAACTTATTGTGGTAGATGAAACTTCACTGTTCTGCACAACACTATAAGTTTCCTCAGCACTAGAAGTAGAATATTCCTCATCACTATCTGAATTAAATTCTACCTCTAAACTTGAGGTCGATACACTGCAGTAAATAGCGAGATGTAAGATCGCGTTCTCCGACAAAGAATTTTCAGTTTCCAGCAAGCGATGCTCTTTGTAAAATCGCATAATACTTTTACGAATGTCTAGTATCGTAGCCAGAGTACAACTGCATACAAAACTTTATGAATAAAACAACAGTACAAGTCATGAACTACTTTCTAACTAACAAGATTCAGCTTGTTCCGTCGCCATCTGTTAACATCAAAGAATGCGTAGAAATAAGTTCAGGACGTTCTCAACATAACAAAGCCACAAACAAAATAAACGAATACCTGTACATTCAAATTCTTTGAAAAGTCGATACATATTCCATCTTGTTTGGAGCATCAACAGAAGTGAAACAATAAATAGATTGTTAAATGTCTTTCAAATGGCGCTGCTGTCAATCAAGCGTCAGACATAAAAAAGACATAATATAACACGTTCTTGAGCTTAACAATGCAGTAAACAAAAATAAACTAAAACTTGCTTTTAAAAGAACACATAATCAAAACAATTCCAAGAAAAGTCGAAGCATGTTTTATCATGTTTCCCGAAGATCAAAGTTGTAAAGCTAAGAAATATTCCTAGGATCATAAAAAGCTGTAAAAATCATACGCAGATCATGACCTACTTCCCTCACTCTCGCATTGGAAATGCGTAAGAATCAAACAGTAGTTCCAACGCAGTCGTGACAAGACCTTTGCACCCATGCGCGGATGCACAATAACTTTAATGGATCAACGGGTGCGCTGCATCTGCGTTAGCGGTAACTCGTGTACGGAAACAGACAACAGCTGCAAAACGAACAGTGGTCAGCGGGGGTGTCGTGTGCGCGGCAATTATGTCAGCGTCAGCATGCAATGAAGAGATTGTTAACGTTTGCGGGGCATTTGCAGCGACGGCAACGGTTGTGCTGCAATTGCGGAGACGGCAGGATTTACAGTACCAACGGTCGCTGACAGCAGTGACGGAAGTGATGACAGCGGCGACGGTGTGGTGACAGCGGGGTGTACAATTACGTACCGTTAATGGAGGATGTGTGTTCAATCCCCCGAGATATAATTCTCCGAAAAAAAGTAATTAATATGTCCTTCCATCAATAAACATCAAAGTCCCAAAATTTAAGTTAGATATACTAGTATATTAAGTCTACGTTAGGTTAAGTTCAATCAATGCCTCTACTGGAAAGGCGAGGAAATTTAAAAAAAAAAGTTAAATATCCAAATAATTCAATTCGTTAACAAACAAAAATAAAAACTTGTGTTAGGTCTGCACCATACATTCTTCAATGAGTACAGGTTAGGGTGACAGAACATTCATACCTTCCTTCACCCTGGTTCAAATTCCACGAAACTTACACAACAGGTCATAAATGTTCCAAATATCATACTCCGAACTTTCAGCTTCGTATCTCTCACCGAATTCGAGAAAAATAAAGAAAATGCAAAATTTTGGCATCATCTACTCTCTGCTTCACTAGTTATTTGTTCTCGGTTATTCTCCGCATTTACAAATAACAAAGAGTTGTTTCCCGTTTTAAAACACAATAAAAATGGTTTTACACTTATTCTATTCAATCTTAATTATTGGTGTTGTATACCATAAACCCGTCCTTCATAAACACGAGGCAATACATTTCTATGCTTTAAAATGACCCTTTTATGACACCTCACGCCAATTTATCTATTTTATTCTATTATATTCTTTCCAGTCTTCCATCTTCATTGCATATGTAACAAAAATGCACTTTTATCCCCAAAACAAGCAAGTATAAAACATAATGCTGGGCAACTCATTTCAATGGGCAATAAAGAAAATAAAGATTGAGGAGAGGTGCCTCCTTGGAACTTTAAAATATTTACAACTATTCAGTTAGAAGCTAGTTCTACAAGCTGGTGTTTTTTTTTAACTGAAAGGTATGTTCTTGCTGCAGATTCTAAAAAGGCGAAATATTGTTTAAAGTTTCTCTCGTTCACAACAAAATAGAATTTCAAAACTGTTCTAATTTTTCTAACTTCTTTCCATTAAGGTAATATAGCAGTAAAATCAATTTCTTTACAGAATAAAATTCAAGTTCTCACGTTAGTCTCAGTAAAAGTTTTTATCTTTATACAAAAGTAAATTGACTAATAATTGTGTTCGCGTTTACGGCAAAATCGATGTTGTATATGTTAAGTTGTGCGTCTGACACTACGATGGAACTTCGATCGGCGCATGCGATTGAAGATCAAATTGTAGAATTACATTCATGTTAGGCAATTAAAAATACTTATTCAATAAAATAATAATTTCATGTATTATCACCCGCTGCTACCATTGGTGTATATATCCTTATAAAATAATGACGCAGGTACCGTGTACATAAATTTCAAACTATAAAATTAAGGGTAAGTGTCTAAACAATGCATGTAATAATCGTTTATGTATAAAGTCAACCTAAAACATTGTTAACACATACATGAAAAGCCGCTTTAAAAATGGTGAACGCATGTACCGATCGCACGCATGTAACGCACGCGCGTGTGTGTAGCCGCCCTAATATTTTGGGGCGATTTGTAGTACTCTTATTATTTATAACACATTCAGCCATTTTCTATCCAATACTGGATGAAGGTCTCCCCATTTTTTCCACATATCTCAGTCTGATACTGTCCTCGCCCATGTAGCTCCCCAAAAATGCTTGATTTCATCTACCCATCTTGTATTTGTACGTCGTCTCGGTCGTTTCTTTTCTCGAGGAATCCAATGTTCTACATTTGTCGTCCATCTTCCATCTGTTCATCTAGCTATACGACCGGCCCATCTCCACTTCCTCTTCCTCGCAGACTTGATTATATCCTCTACCTTTGTTTATGCGCGAATCCATTTATTTGGCTTTCTCTCCATCCTAGTTATTCCTAGCATGCATCTCTCCATTGCTCTTTGTGTGGCTCTTAATCCTTGAGTCGTTTACGATTTTAATATCCAAGTTTCATAGCCGTACATCATTACAGGTAAGACATATTGATTAGAAACTTTACGCTTCAGACACGTTGGTAGTTTACTTTTGAAAATAAAGTGTAGTCTTCCAAACGAACTCCACGCCATTTTACATCTCCTATTTATTTCATCAGTCAACTTGACATTTGAAGTTTTCAGCTGCTCTTGGTAAACATACTCATCAACTATGTCTCTCCGTTAATAGTTTTTTTCCTTCTTTGCAGCATATTGGTTGTACATTACTTTTGTTTTATTTAAATTCATTTTAAGGCCTATTTTCGAATTCTCAGTACACAACGCTTCCATTCTGGTTTGTAGTTCTTCTGCACTTGAAGCAAACAGGACTATATCATCAGCGAATCGTAGGTGAAGATATTCGCCATGATATGTATTCCAACTTCATCCCAGTTTAAATTTTGGAACACTCTCTCCAGGACAGTTGAAAACAGTTTTTAAGAAATTGAATCTCCTTGCCTTACCCCTTTTCCAACTTTATCTTTTTTTTTACTTTCTTGATGCAGTGTAATGACAGAATTTGCAATCTATTAAATGTTTCGCAGAAACTTCATGTTTGTACTTTCGATTCCGTGATGTTCAAGTCATTTTAGTACTGCTTCCAAGGAGACCGAATCGAAAGCTTTTTCAAAATCTATGAATCCCAGACATGCTGGAAGTTCATGTTCATTAGGCCGTTCCAGAACTTCATTCAAAGTGGCCTACAACGTTAAAAATTACTTTCTCAGAAATGAATAAATTTTCCCACTAAAAGAAATCGAGTAAATTTTACTTGAAAGTGAGAAAAATATTCTCAAAAATTAAAATTTGAGAATAGTAATTCTCAATGACTAGCTATGGCATATTTTTCAAACGTGTGCTGATGCAATTATTCAAACAGTGGGTCTCTGGAAAGGTAATATTATAATCTTGCAAGATAATTAAATGAAATCTGTGGACACAGTTCATTATCTGGCGAGCGTTGTAAAAGAATATCGTAAGCAAGTGCAATGATCTCAGACATAAAAACAAGAAATAGATTCACTGTCGGACTGTCCAACAGAGAATTTTATACTTATACTTATCCTCTGTATCACTGCAACTGCATGTGATATTCTTATGCGAGCGTGATCGCAGCAAAAACAATACATTCTGTCGGGAATTAAGTTTAACTCTTCTGCTTCCTATGCTTTATTTTTCGAAAGATTATAATGTGTGTTTACCTGTTCTGGTAGTAATAAACTCCTAATAAATATGAACGAGTTTCATAAAATATTGTCGCCTATTGCACTTCACGCTTGTGTCAATAGATGTCGCTACTTTTAATGGTGTAAAGTTGAAGTGAGTAACTTTTTACATGTATATTATGCTAAATTGTTGTCTTTTGTGTTGTATTATTGGCAGACGATTTAAATATGTTTAATAATGATTCGTTATGCAGATTAAAGCGATTGTACACTTCGCATAAAAAAATTGCGACAGCGAACGCCGTGCACCTAGGCAACCCAAAATGACACCCTCTTTCTTCTTTCTTCGTCATACCCATACTAAAATCAGCAAACATCATAAGCACGTTTTGTTTTTCAAAATAGACATGTATTAGTATCGATAAAATGAAAGAATAAAAGCGAGACGAAACAATATACGTAAGTTGACGGAGGGAGATGTTTAAACACACAATGAACAATTGTAACCGATTGATGCCTTTAGGCACGGCAGAGAAATGAGAGAGAGAGGGGGGGGGAGAAAATAAGAAGAAGAAGAGGGAGTATAGATAAAAATATGGAATTTAATTATAGTAAAAACAACCTAACATTATAAAGTGCAGTGCTCACAAATCTAACAGCAAGACAGAAATGACTTTTGGATTTTATATTTTTTTCAGGGCTGTTCGAATATATAAAGGGTGCTTGAAAATTCATTTAGTTACTTTCAATATTGCCACCAAAGCTGATGGTCAGATTAAATACTCATAATTTCCAGTGGAGACACATTTAGGATAGTGTCAAAAGTGTAACACACATGCTCTGTTTTTTTGTTGTTTTTTTGCTTGTTCCACAGAAGTTGAAAATGTGGAGATAACTTTGATGCTAAGCGACTTGAGTCAGTAAGTTAGTCAGTTCGGAAATTTACAAAAACCTACACTTTCGCGTAATATAGACATATCGATATGATGTCGAATCAAATGCAATCCTGAGGCACTTGCTGAAGTAGGAAACCTTATGGTTGTAGGTTCGAATCGGCTGCAAGTGATAACTTTTGATACTTAAATAAAAACTGTCAAAAGTTTTAATTTGTGTTACGTTCAACTTGTCATATTGTACAAAGTGTATTAGAACTTTTAATTGCAGTTTAACCTTCTCCATTTGCTAATGACTTTTTTTTTGTGATGTTAGCTTCGTTCAAGCTGGTTTATGTTAAAATAAAAGAAAATAAATGATCGTAAGTTAATGTGACAATACCTACCCTAAAGTGGAATTGTTCTTAAAACTGCCATAATATATTCATTTCATAATTCGACATGACAAAAAGGACATTCATACACATGTGTTTACTTACTGCAGAATACATACAGACTAAATATATCACATATACTCAATGTTTCTCTAATTATTTTTCTCTTACTTTACACACGCTCTCTCTTTAGATGCGTGTCCCAGAGTCAATTCGGGGCCACTTTCGATGACCCGGTGATAGGGACTGACCCAAACATAAGTGACCCGGTAACCCGACTGCCCCGGTCTGGAAAATCTATTTAACTGGGAATTTCGACATCGTATTTTTCGTCTACCCTCCTGGTCACCCCTGAAACAAACACTGTTCAAACGCAATGAAATAATTACAATATTTCCTTCATCTTCCAGGTTATTAGATCTACATCGAATCACCGCGTCACAATGCGTTCCAATTTTACACCCGGCGACAGAGCACAAAACTTGACCAGCACTCCCCGACAGCCAGTGACCCGTTTCAGTTCTGCCGTGTTCATTCCATCTGTGCGAATTGTTATACACCCTAGTTCATTAGTGTTGTAATTATTAGAACTTTATATTTGCAATAGGGGAATATATAGTGGCATGCCCAGAACTGATACATTTTAAGACATGAGTAGCAAATGCCCCCTATTTTCGCTATTTCAAGAGAAGAATTATTTTTATATTAATTTGGCACCAAATTCGTTTGCATGCTCTAATTTACCATCATATTATTACATGTGTTTCTTCTTTTCACGTTTGCACTGTGGAACATGTAAAGTTTACTATGCCTATAAGGAACATGCTAATTTTGCTTTTGAACATTTGTAACTTTTCATTTTCATACAGTTTGGATTTATAACCTTGATTTTTCTGATAGAAACTAAGCAGAAAAAATATCATTCATTCATTTTCTTTTTATGTTCACTTTGCATTTGTAGTCTGGAATAGAAGGTATGGCCTATGGTATCTACTGGGTTTGTTACAATCAGTGATTCCGCCAGAACTCGGTCCCTGTGGGAGTGTCAACCCCAAATTCTGGAGACTAACCCGAACTTTAACATTTTGAGGACAAAAGTTGATAGAAACCGTGCAAAACTCTAGTCCAGCCACCAAATTTTACTTTAAACACCCCAATCTGAAAATCCTGGCAGAATCCCTGAATACAAAGTATTCCGAACCAGTATATTTAATAAGCTTCACCGAATTTGCAACCGAACCCCGTGCAAAAAAAAGCATGTGTCTTACACTTTTGACATTATCCTAGATGTGTCTCAAAACTCTGGTGTTTCACTGGAAATCATGAGTATTTAATCTGACCACCAAGTTCAGTTTCCATTTTGAAAGTGACTTAATGAATTTTTGAAGCACCCTTTATATATTCGAAAAGCTCTGAACAAATATAAAGTCCAAAAGTCACTTCTATCTTGCTATTAGATTTGTGGGAAATGAGCTCTATTGTGTGGGAACTGAATTTAATCTTTTTACTACGTTTAAATTTCATATTTTTATCTTTACTTCTTCTTCTTCTTCTTCTTCTTCTTCATCTCTCTCTCTCTCTCTCTCTCTCTCTCTCATATCTGTGCCTCTGTCTAACAGACATTTATCGGTTTCAATGTTTCATTGTGTGTTTAAATTTCTCCCTGTATCAACATGTATAATGATTCGTCTCGCTTTTATTCTTTCATTTTATCGATACTAATACATGTCTATTTTGAAAAACAAAACGATGTTTGCTGATTTTAGTATGAGTGTGACGAAGGAAGAAGAAAGCGGGGAGTCTATTTACCAGACACGATTATGGGATAAGAAGGTTGCCATTTAAGTTGCCTAGCTGCACGGCTTTCGCTGTCGCAACTTTTTTATGCGAAGTGTACAAGCACAATGGAGTGTTGTAAAATGATATTTACCTCAGATGGATATGTACACCAGGATTATAAATAGTGTATGCAGAGTACAGAATGTACATAACTTTACCTAGCCTGTCTTTGGATGATTAGCTTAGTACCGAGGATCCAGTGTTGAATACGCACAAGCGAGACCAGTAAGTGTACCACCGAAATAGGATGGACATCATTTTTTCAGTTTTGGAGGGTGGAATTAGTCTGAGATACAGCTGTAATTGCACTGTGACAGATCATTTAAAGATTAACATCTGTAGTCATTGCCTCTCATCATCGGTTCACTCATACCTCATCAGAAACTTGCCACCCTCTCCGAATGGGGGTCCCCCTAACAACAGTAATTGGACAGACTCTCATCACAACATTCATTTTGTATATCTACATGTCAAGAACAACCAACATGACTGAAAAGCAGCAAGTAGGACTTCACCAACTTCCAGCACAAGTTCCTGGACCACCACCACACAAGAAGTTAGTATCTTCAAGGCATCAACTTAGGACAGAGAGAACATCTACACGCTCACGATCTTGTTCACCAACTGAAGTTATACTAAGATGTTCTTCATCACCACCATCAAAAATAACCCATACTATCAGTGACTCCGACTACGAACATCAAATGGAAATAGATAACACGGAAGACTCTACATTAGCAGGTTCAACTACCAGGAAACACGCATTCTTACTCACTAACTTTGATCCGAAATATCAGAATAGCAAACTACTACTTCTCCAATTTTCCAAATACGTCTGACGCGAGCAAATCAGTAGGATCAAAACAACCAGAAATGGCGTTATAATTCAGTCTACAGACCTAAATCTCGCTTCATCCATTTGAAACAAACAAAGCTATGAGATCTTCGGAAAATCCGCAAATATGACAAGACTGGAAGATAAACCACCACGGCAACCACCACCACCTCACAAATCACCCACTTATCTGTTGTAATGCGAGGCACAGAACCATCTATCCGGGACAACGAAACAGAAGACGAACTAAAACTTGAAGGACATACTATTCTCAGATGGATCCGTATCAAATCACGAACCGGAGAACCAACATACATGGTACGAGAACTCACCAATGTTCAGGAAACCATTGACGATCTTCTCACTAACGGTGCATATGTGTACAAACACAGGTACAGAGTAGAGCTTTCACATACACAACCACCGCTACCAATAAGATGTGAAAACTATCAGCAGTAAAACGTGCATCCAACATCAAAGTGTCCAAACGAAGACAAATGCGGATTTTCCTCAGGACCACATAGCACTAAATCTTGCAGTAACGCTCAACAACCACTGAAATGCACTACATGCGGAGACAATCACCCGACATTTAGTTACAAATGTAAAGGGAGACCCGCACCGGAACCATAAAAACCAGAACTCATAGTTCCTATATGCACTCCAGAAATAAAGCACCAAGGTAAAAGCACTGCATCTGTTTTTTAACCAATCACGATCGATCAACTTCTTGCTTTCCTCACCATAGCGCTTCAGAATATACATCCATTTCAACGACCATTCATCCTGCAACAAATACAGCACGCAGCAAAAAAACACTCTTCATGTGAACTTCAGTGCAACATATTCTGGTCCTTATGCCCACTTTCATGCTACAACACTTGCAACAGAAGTCTAAATTCAGTTCCAAACTCTTCACACATACCGTCATTGCTTTGATATTTATATTCTTAAATATACGTTCACTTCCAACGCACAAACCTATTTTTGAACAGTTGCTTCTAGGAAAAAGGATCAATGCTTTCCTCTTAAACGAAACCAATCTCAAGTCTACCAGCATCTGTAAAATACTACGCTACTCACTCCTTCGAAACGACAGTACACTCCTGGCACTCAGAGTAAACGGTGGCACTGCTATAGGTTTTTCGTCTTCCATACCTTATCGTTTACACACGCCTCAAATACCCAATCTACTAGAACTCATAATTACAACTCTATACTATAAACATAATTACATCACCGTTGCAACCATCTACATCTGTCCGGATCATCCCATACCGTATCCATTCTTTGCATATATCTCAAATAATGTTCGCACATATATCATCATGGCCGATATTAACATACATAGTCGCCCAGACAGAGAAAAACTAGCTTTTCAACAATTCATTGAATTTCAAACCACAGGAACTCTACATTAACTGCCGAAACACACCAGACCAATTTCGAATACCACACCGGATATTGCAATAACCTCTACCAACTTAACACAACGTTGTAACTTCGATGTATTAGGCCTAATAGGAAGCGATCACGCCCTCATAAAACTCACTTTAAGCTGCCAAACTCAACCTTTCACACAAACAAACATACCACTGAGAAAAACACTACGTTTCAACAAAGCAGACTGGATCGGATACAGAGATTATATCAATACCCGCTTGAACCCGAACATCTCACTCACTACTGAAACCGACTTTTATAATCAAATTAACACCATTACCAACACTCTTCATTCTGCATCCGAGAAATTCATCCCACAAAACAACCAACATCCCTACAGACCCAAACTTCCTCCACAATATCTACCACTTATACAACGATCCAGAAATCTCTATCGTGACTACCAGAGCACCGGAAATCCAGAATCACTTCGATTAAATCGACAAATCCAGAGAACTGTTCATAATTACATTAAAGCATATAAATTGAGCCAGTAGGTTAAAACATGCAATATTCTTGCAGACACATCTCACCCGACAAAATATTGGAAAAAAATCAATGCACTTACCGGTAAATATACCAGACTTCATACCCCTCATACAAAACAACCAGGCGTTACACACTGATGATGAGAAAGCCAATGCATTTGCAGACTATCAAGAAATATTCACCCCCTCGCCTCCTTTTAACTCTTTCGTACATCATCCCGCCGAACGATTAGATCTCTCATCTCCCCATCTAAAGGCAAACATTAACCATACACTCCCGGAACACCACTAAACCCATACTCCGGAAGACATTACCCAAACATAAGCGCATAAACGCCAATCTGCACCAGGCAATGACACCATAACCTATAGACACCTTAAAGAAGCTCCCTACTCCTTCATCCAACTCCTTGCAATACTTTACACATTCATCTTGCGTACCGGCCTTTTCCCCCTACAGTGGAAGACCTCTAAAACACTAATATTTCTTAAATCCGAAAAACGTACTTACTCAATCTCTTCTTATCGACCAATACAACTTACCTCTGCACTCAATAAAACTTTAGAAAAAATCCTCGTCCAACGATTACATCTCAATCTAGACTACCACAACCTCATACCTCTCCACCAAGCCGGCTTCCGTCTCAACTTATCAATCAATGATCAACTCATCCGCCTCGTCAATACAATTACAAACCACTTCAATACCTCCCAACCATCCTGTCTCGTCCTGTTTGATTTAGAAAAAGCTTTTGATAAAGTTTGGCACACAGCTCTTATTCACAAACTCCGATCCTTCCAACTACCTATAACCTACATTCGCTTTATATTTAATTTAATTACGAACCGTCTTCCCTACATTTCAATGAATTCCAGCCTATCACATTCCATTTTCCTCCACTGTGGGCTTCTTTAAGGATCCGCTTTATCACCTTTACTATATTTACTCTTTGTTGTCGACATGCCCCCCTTTACCTCCCAACATTCACCTATTCCAATACGCTGACGACACAGCATTTCTTGCCTGTAGTAAAACCATCCAAAATATAAACAAACCATGACAGACGTTATCAACTCCTTTACCTCTTAGTGCAATAAGTGGGGACTCTCCATTAATTCACATAAAACCCAAGCCATCGTTTTCCTTCCTCCTAAACATCACTCACGGTTTCAAGGAAATCCATCACGTCTCACTTTATCTGTGCATCAAAACCCAATACGAGCTTCAAAACAAGTTACATACCTCACACTGGACTCACCCTTGACCAACACCTAATCTGGCGACCTCATCTCAAAACCATCATTAGCAAAGCGTACAATAGACTAAACTTACTTAAGCGCCTTACAGGAACCACATGGGATCTAAAACCAGAAACAGCGCTAAACACATATAAAGCATTCCTACGCTCGGTTCTCACTTACTGATACAATGCCTGTATTTCCGCTGATCACACATTCTACAAAAAACTCCAAATACTTGAAAGACATGCACTGCGTATTGCGTATAGAATAAAACTTCCCAGCCTGTCCTATATGACAGACTTACTTTCCCACACTTACTATTTTATCTAGAAAAACTACGCATAAAATCTGTTACAAAACGTTTCGAAACTAACCACCTGCTCTTCCATAATATCATAATCTCACACGAACAGCAAAAACAACCCTCTACTCACAGACATACACCATTATCACTTCTCTTTACACTTTACCACTACATCATGCCTCCAAATCACCCTGACATACCATTCATTTCTGCATACACCACACCGATCATCCCTCATTATTTAGCACCCACATATTCTGCACAGTGACCATCTTGAAGGTATAGGGCCCACCTGTCTATATCATGATCTAGAGTAGCCCCTACATCAGAAGATAATTACTCATTCGTCTTATTTGTGCCAAAGTGTTGTCTTGTCTAATGCACCTCATGCCCATTTAATCATCCAGCATTATACAAACCGGTTTTTCTTTTACCCTTAAAGCATGATTATGAGGAAAACTCATAATGACATTGATGAAAAGAAATAAGTAAAGATTAAAAGATCCAATATAAAATATCTTTGCCCAACCACCTCTTTCCCAAGATCCACATTTCTTTAGCCATCCCTTCTCAAATAGAGGGTTTAGCTCTCTAGGGGTGCCTGGCTAGCAAAAAAAGAATGTAAACAATCTACCGGAATACTTAATTACTACGTTCTACTACAAAGCAAACTCTGTCACACTGGCCACCATCTATGTCCGTCCAGGACATACAATACAATCAGAGCTCTTCCGATATATCTCAGACAACTTTCGTAATTACATCATCCTGGCCGACATAAACTTTCACAGCAGAAGCAACCGCCAGAAAACTGAATTCTTAGATTTATAAACAACTAAACATCCGGAATGTTCCATCCGCCGGCAAAGCCTGCAAGACCCGAATCTAATTCAAGCCCGGACATTATCATAATTTCGCAAAACCTATCAAGACGCTACAAAATAGATATCCTAGATCCGCTCGGAAGATATCATATGCCGATAAAGTTGACACTTACCTCTGCTCATGCTCAACAGCCAAGCACAAATCCACCCCTACACAAAGTAACTCACTGGGAAAAAGCCAGTTGGGATAAATATATAGACCACCTAACAACCGCACTAACAGATGTTGAGACAATAACCACTGAGGAAACCCTACAAGCCACAATTCACCCACCTTACCACTACTATTAACGCCACATCCAAAAAGTACATACCAACATCAACAGTTAACCCATTCAAACCTCAACTACCACCACAGTATCTGGCAATGATCTAACGTTCAAGACAACTATTTCGAAACTACCGAGTAACAGGGAACATAGAATCTTTCAGACACCATAGACAACTGCAACGAATAGTCTCAAACTATGTCAAAGCATATAAACTTCGCAGCTGGATAAAAACCTGTAACACACTAGAAGAAACAGCACACCCTACAGCATACTGGAAGAGGGTTAATACGCTAACGGGGGAAAATACTCGCACAACATATCCATTAATAGACAGCAATACCCCGTTGCATACAGACAAAGAAAAAGTTGATGCCTTCGCTAATAATCTACAGGAAATATTCACACCACTGCTTCCTAGTCAACCTACTGTTCGGCATCCTGTAGATAGATTCGACTTCGCATCACCTCATCTTCAACCCAAGACGGACCATGTCTTGCCCAACAATAATCAACTCACTGCACCTGTCACACCCTCTGATATTAATGACATAGTAACATACAAAAGAAATACAGCATCAGGCCATGACAAAATATCATATAGACACATCAAGGAAGCTCCATATATTGCCATCCTTCTACTTTGTGTTATAAACAATTTCATTCTAAAAACAGGTTACATACCAGCCGAGTGGAAAACTTCCAAGATACTCATGTTTTTCAAATCTGATCAGCCTCCAGCCGAAGTTACATCCTATAGACCAGTTCAACTAACAGCCGTCTATAGCAAAATCCTAGAACGAATAATAGTCAAAAGACTCCATATTCATCTAACAGAACGCAACCTACTTCCGTACCAAACACAGTATAACAGATCAACTCCTGCGATTAACAAATGCAATAAGAAATCAATACAACACAACCAAACCATCATGCCTGGTACTTTTAGGTCTGGAAAAAGCATTCGACAAGGTGTGGCATCATGGACTTATCTCGAAACTACTCAACTTCAGACTACCACTGGCATATATCAGGTTCATCAACAGCTTTCTTTCCTGCCGACTCACATACGTTTCCATAAACAATAGCTTATCCTACCCGGTATTCATAAATTCAGGAGTGCTACAAGGCTCAGCACTGTCACCACTGTTATACCTACTGTTTGTAGCCGACATACCTCTACTTACTCCAAACGTCCACTACTTCCAGTTCGCAGACGATACAGCCTTCCTAGCTTTGGGGAAAACCATTAAGCAAATCAACACATCACACTACAAACAACAATAGACGCTTTCATACAATGGTGCAAGACATGGAGGCTAAAACTAAACCCGACAAAAACCCAGTCAATTGTCTTTATACCACCAAGAAAATGATCAAGAGTGCACAATAATCCCGACCTGCTAGAAATTCATGTCAACAACATCCGACTTCGACCAACGAACACAGTAAAATACCTAGGAGTAATCTTTGATACATATCTTACGTGGAGAGCATCTAAAACAAATTAGCATAAAAGCATACAATAGACAACCTACTGCGTAAACTGACTGGAACGACATGGGAATTAAACGCAACTACTGTGCTCAATACCTACAAAGTTTTCTTTCGACAGATACTAACATTCAGACACACTGCTTGGATAGTGGCCGCCCATAACCACTACAGAAAACTAAAAATACTAGAAAGATACGCAGCCTGAATAGCCTACAGGATAAAACTACCAAGTTCAACTCAAGGACTCTACAATAGACTGCCTTTTCCACATATTCTCTTTAACCTACAATCTCTCCGCCAAAAATATTTCACAAACAGATACCAAGAAAACCATCCATTGCTTGAAGAAACACTCAACCTAGATGCAGAATACCACCATAACAACCCAATAACAAACACACTACTTTCCCTTCTTTTCACCATGTATCACCACTCGCTGCCACCGAATCATCCTGATTTGCCAATAGCAGATGCATATAAGATAACAAAGCCACCCATCGATGTTATTCCATAGAGATTACATCCAAACCGCCCGAAACAAATAGATAACACAGCGTGTAGCCCGCACAAACAATCAACTTAGCGAAATACGCCACCGTGAAAGGAAGAAAATCAGGAAATGCCCAGGTAAAAGATAAAACCTCTTAGACCAGCCAAAATTCTTCCAAAATCATTTGTCCAAAACACCTACTTCCCTAAAGAGGGCGCTAGCTATGACACCTGCCATAGCTGGCAAAAAAATGTAGAGGGGGGGAATTTATTCTTATTCTCTGTTCAATAAATATTTTTATCTTTGCCGCCTGTGTTTATCTTTAGTTAGGCGAAGTGAAGGGCTTTTCTGTGATTGCAGAAAGGAGCCGAGAAGCACTGCTGCGATCACGGATAACGTTCTTTACTTTTTATTAGACGTGTAGTCCCTCTACAGGTTAGACTTGGAGCACGTCATATAGGGAGTTATTATTTATTTCAACATCCAGAACGAATTCACGAACAACTCTCAGAAGTATTTTGCTCTACCGCACAGCGACAAGGATAAAGACCATATGGACAATTTTAATATACCTAGTCGGGTAATAAGTTTTGTCCCAACTGCAAAAGACTATAACAAACAAAATACGCGGAGGAAAATGAAAATCTTTTGCGAAATAAAACAACGATAAGTGGCAATTAATTGGGAACAACATTTATTCAAATTGTGTCCTCTTGCCTGGACACATGCTTGTAAAAGACACGGCCAATCATCAATGGTAGCACCCACCACATTCATGTCTATGTTAGCCACTGCTTTCACTACAGCAGTTTTCAAGTGGTCCAAAGTTATGTGAGGTTGAGAACACACCTTCTCCTCCAAATAGGATCAGATCTTGTAGTCAAGAGGGTTTAAGTCTGAACTGGACGACGGCCATTCTTCGGTGGTGATGAACGCAATGTTGTTGCGAAGAAACCACTCCTGAGACGATTTCGCCTTGTGAGCTGGTGCTGAGTCCTGTTGGAACACCCAAGGCTTATTTTCACCATCTTGTCCTGAATGTCCTCCTGGTACACTTTGACACCTTTTAGGCTCAAATGGACTTCAGTGGGGCCCCAGTACGACACACCCAGCCAAACCATTACTGATGCGGGGTGATGACATCGCTGGACTCGGGGAATTTGTTCACATGCTGCAGCACTGGTTGTAGCATACACTCTATCATTCTGGTGGTTGCGGTGTTCTTCAACAGGGAAAATTTTCTCATCTGTAAACAAGATGTGTCGATGCTTGTTATCCGCGTATTGCAGCAGGAGCAACTTTGATCTGTCACGTCGCATTCTCATCAAGCGCTGATTCAACCGATTGCCCGTCCTTCTGCGATAGGCATGCAGTTCTAGGTCTTCATTGATCGCCCTTTCCATTGATGATCGCAAATGTTCATTTGCAAGACCATGAGTTTCTGTTACGGATCGGATTTCGGATGATTCGTGCCTTCACTGCCTTAACGACAGCTGGTGTCCTAACCGAGCGAGGTCTGCCAGTGCGAGGCTTATCCTCGATAGACAATGTTTCATTATATCGCTGCATGGTGCGATAAACAATTTTTTGTGTAATGTTCAGTTTCCGCAGTAACTTAAAGATAGTCGTCGGAGGATATCCGCACTTGTGTAAGGCCAGAACTGCGACACGATCCTCTTTCTTTCCCCATTCCATCTTCACTCTGCAAGAAACAAAGGAAAACAATGGTGTTGTAAGTTCAACCGACATTACCGTTTTACATCAATGCTAGGTTATTTTCATACATCATTCCTAACTACTTTCGTACAAGTTTGGGACAGAACTTAAGACCCGACTAGGTATTATTTATATTATTGAGAAGTTCTGTTACAAATTTTGAATTCATATTTTCTCATCTTCATTCGCTCTCAACGATATTTTGAGTAAATTCCTTCTCAAAATGTGCATGTGTTTCTCTCAATTTCGAAAAAATATTTTCTTCTTTTTTTAGCTCTCATAACGATTTTGAGTGATTACCTTCTCTAAACTTTGAAACAAATGTTCTCAATTTTGACTAACTATTTTCTCATTTTCGTAGCTCCTAAGCTATCTTTTGAGCCATTACGTTCTCAACATTTTGAGCATATGCTTCGTAACTTTTGAATATATTTATTTTCATTTCTGAAAAATAGTCCCAACTTTTCTCATTTTTTAGCCGAAATTTAAACTCATTTACGATTAGTTTTACATCATGTTTGAGACTTTTTTTTTCATTATCTCTGAAATATTTTCTCATTTTTTGAGCACCATCACTTGTTCAGAATTGAGCAAATTTAGTTGGGGCCAGATTGAGCCCAAACTTTTCTCAAATTCGAGACAATTGTTTTCGTTTTTGAATAAACATTTTTGTGTACAAGACGTGTTTCTAACGCCTTTGACATGGTATATAAATATTTTACTGAGTGTGGTGTTCGATGAAAAAAATTGATAAACCAATCAAATAACATATTACAGTCGCGTCTAAGTAGCAATAAAATATAAAATTAAAAAAATTTAACTTAGAAACTTACCTAAATTTAATTAATGTATCAGCTGCTGCGCTGCAATCTCTCTGGAACAGGCACCGTAAATCAATTTTAAATTTCTTTCGCGCTCCATTTTCTTTCACTACTGTTTAGCATATTTCACAACACGAACATACTCTTTATTTCTGTACACAGTTTAGTTTACAATAATGGTCAAAGTTCTTTTCTCTACGTTATTTTATTTACAGTGTTGGGATTTCCATTAGTACAGATTTAGATGTAGGTCCGTAGTTAGTTTACTGTTCTCCTAATCTTCCTTTTTTAATGTAAGAAATTGGTCGGCTACTTTACTGACATCAAGCTTTAGTGTTTCTTCGTAAGATAAAATGAATTGTACGGGCGGTAACAGCACTATGGCTTACGCCCGTCCCGAT
>JAGDQP010011753.1:0-52184 GCA_022664845.1 Lepisma saccharinum
GGGGGGGGGGGGGGGGAGAGCTAAGGGACTTGCCAAACCATCTTCATTCCACCTCCTACATTGCAACTACAACTAGATGTAACCAAAAAGATCCACTACCTCTTTTCGTTCTGAGGTACGATGCCGATGTGCCGTATATAATCAAATTTAAAAACCATCACCATATTTGGCACATGCGTGATTATGTATTGTAATATAGTAAGCGTGTTGTTATTGAATTCAAAATTGATGATGTCCCAATCTACAAAAGGAAAAAAAACAACTGTATTTCCTGAAAAACCACATCTTCCATGGCAATTACTGTGTGTGTCTTGGTACAATTACGGTAACATCATACTGTGTTTATTTGGAATCAAACGGCATTGATATTATACCATGTACAACAGCAGATGATTTGGTGTTATTTTCTTTCTAAATTCTTTGCTGTTGGTTACAAAACCTAAAGATGAATTTTGGCACACAAAATGGAAATTTAGCAAAGTGAATACCATCAGTAAAGCCCGAATATTAGATAATGTCCTTCTTGTTTATAGGAAAGGAATTCAAGTTTATTTTGGTGCCTTGGGTTTATTTTGGCCACATTTTGTTTCTTGAGACTTTGGCTAGACCAGACGAACAAAACTGCCATAGTGCCATTCTGCGAGGCATGAGCTCGAAGTGAAACTCGTACAGCTGCAGTTGAAAAACAAACACTATTAGGAACGCAGATACATTTTAATACTTTGAAGGAAGCCCCACTCGTGTTAAGGATATATAGATTCCACACTTTTCTTGCAGTAAGACTGGGATATGTTAAATCATTCCAGTGACAGACCTTTCTTAATATCTGTATTCCATTATATTCGTGTCCACGACCTTACGTTTAAATTTCAGTCCACAAATACTCTGCGTCTACATACTACGGTAATATTTCGAGAACTTTACAATTTTTGTATGTGTTTGGGATCATTTTTCTGGTAAATGCGCACCAATTCGAATTTTGTTTTTCAGCACTAGGATTCATATTGAATTTTAGTATGTTTAAAAACACATCGTAATTCTTAATTCCATAAAAATCGAATTTCCGAACACTATTTGCTGATATGCAGACCCACGTTAATATTGAGCCCTGTCTTACATGCAGTTGGACGGATCTTTGAGTTCCATGTTCGATTTTCACCATACACACACCTTACGATCTGATCGGAAGAGGTTTGAGTTACAGTAAAACTCAATCTTCCAGTGCTCAGAATCAGGGATTCCGCCAGGATTTTCAGTTTAGGGGTGTAAAGTCAAAATTGGTAGGGTGTAAGTGGAATGTTACACGGTTTTCTTATCGATTTTTGAGCGCAAAAATTTTAAAGATTGGGGTGTTGTTGAGAATTCTGAGGGGTGATACCCTCCATAGAGGGATCTGGCGGAATCACTTCTTGAAAGCCTGATGAAGATACTCTCGAAAGTAGCCTTGTTTCCACGAGATTTCATAGAACGAATGGAGTAATAGTTTGTTACTTTGACGACCCGTGTTTGAATCTCCGTCCACATTTGCAGTTCCATATTACAATTTATTACAGCTTGTTTCATTATTATGTTTCAAGTTAACAAAATAGATATAACCAAGCCATTGACAATTTAAACTGTAATAATTTATATTTTATATCATATTTCATGATAACATAGTTTCTGTACATGGAATTGAGTTTAAACTGCGAAGGATTTTACCTAGGCCCCGTGGACTACTAGTTGCAATTGACTTCGGTTAAACACTTTGATAGGTGATGGAAGTTCGAGTTTCGCTCACGCGGACCACTCCTGACACAATTTTCAGGGATTTTTTTTCCAGTCCCACAGTCGAATACCGGGATAATAGAGTCCATGACCGCTACTTTACCTGTTCTTGATCACATGGTCATACCTAAATATAAGACATCGTGGCCTGTAGCGTTAAGGTGGTGTAAGTGCTAGAAATATACTGTTTCAAAGTGTGCTTGCAAAGAACAGCTATTCGAAAGAAACACCATATCGCACTGAAACAGTTAAGCTATCGCAAATATTAGCAAAATTTCTATCTTCCTTGTTAGATTATTTTTTGTTAAATTGAACAAGATATTTGTAGTCACGAGACAAGATTCTTTAATTAAGGATTAGTGATCCAATTTTGGAGATAACGACCTCAAAAAGGGGGAGAAGAATGTCAGTCGAAAAGAAAAATCATTTAGAAACAAGAAAACCACAATGACAGATTAAGGTTGAACAGTAATGATGGGAAATGAGAGGAGGGACAAATAACATTCCCTGTCTCAATGACATGCACTCACTCACTTTTTCAGGGTATGGTACAACAGAAGATTCTTCGTGTGTCACGATCCAGAAGATTTCTTCGTTTCCAATCCGTCCATATTAAGTAGCTTCGAATATTCTGTGGTTGGAGAAAGAAACTCAAATAAAAGTCCTTTCATTGGAATTTATCTTTCACTTTCTCTCATCAACAATATGACCTTAGAAGTAATTTGAAAATGAACCGTCATTAGTTAACGACTCCGTAACGAGCAGAAAAGATCATGACGATTGAATGACAGTGACGGTTACATCAAATAGGTCACTATAAAATTGTACCCATATATACCTGAAGAAAAGGAGGAAGACATGACATTCAGCACAATGACATTTTAACTACAGGAATCTTCAGTCACGCCTTCTTAGCCTTTTCTCTGTTGCGTCTTCAGTCCATTGTTGTTGCTAACTTTCGTTTATCATCAATCATCATCATCATCATCTAAAGATTTGACAAATGAATCACTTCCCTTTCGCTTCCTAGCTCAAGGACTTTGTCCCAATTACACGGTATTGTAATAATAACACTGCATATCTACTCTCAATATACCAGTAATTGAGCTGAGGAGTTTACAACAATATACAAGAAGCTGTAGTGAACATTATAGCTGAGATACGTGGTGCAGTCAATTTGTTTCGGGACTGACGTTTTATCCCGAAAAGAGGACGACAAGTCACACACAGGCAATATTTATGATAATATCGAATTAAGACCTCAGGGCAACTTTGTGCCTTTGAGAAAAATAATAGACCAGCATGCTTTGCAAGACTCTATTCACAAGTGTTGTAAAGAATGTTGAAATGGTTAATATGTCTTTAATATTTTGCTGACGTTTTCAAACCTGTAGTATTGTTTCTGTCCACCAATTCTTTGTTCTTAAAGCAGCATGATCTAATTTGTTCTTATTGTATCCCCAACTGTACTTGGAATCACGTTCATTTGTCTGACATTATTGTTCGATGGTTTCTTTAACTGAAAAAAATAATTCGAGAAAGTCCAAAGGAGTAGTATAAACAAGACGTTGGAAAATAAGGTTACTGTTTTTTCGTTTTCTCCAATTTCCTAGGAAGGGTAATTAACACTAATCAAGCACAAAACGAGTCATTACGTTTCTTCTACAGATATTTTGTAAATGTAGCAACACCAGTGTCTGTTATTTACCCACTTTTAAGCTTCTGTCCTATTGTTGTGATCCGCCATTTGCGAGAAACGTGATCTATTATTATTCTAATGGTTCTTAGTTGTTCGTTTGTGCTCTTTTAATAGCATTCTAAAGCAGAAATGCGGAAGAAAAAAATGAAATATTATTTAAGGAAGAGTTTCACCTATACTATGTTCTTGCCATAACTTTCCACCAGATCGCACCATCAGAGAAGCCAAAAGTCTCTACGAAGAGATTATGGAGCGCTAAATTGCATTAGCGATAGATTTAACTAACAGTAAGAGCAGTTATTGCATACTAGTTAAATATAGCAGCCTCTATGTAAATTAAAGGTGCCAGCCAATCCCTTTCTCTCCTACTGCTATTCTCAAAAGATAGCAGCATTATTTATCCAGTCCGTTCATAATAAATTTAGAGCTGCGCCGTCCTTTTGGGAAACGAAATAAGGTAAATTGTATTTTTCATCTCAGTATTTTGACACCAGGAAGCAGCACAAGTACATACAAATAATCTAACTGTCGCTCCCAACAATAAGATGGCGCCACTATAGTTCGATACTGTTTCCCTCTTCAGTTAATAATATGTGGAACTTCTTGAGCTGGTTCTCCGGAAAATCGTTATTATCTCTGATCACAGACAGGAAAGTTAATGTTTCATTGGAAATTCGAAACAAACGTTGTTTTTGGGCTACCGTAGCGCCACATGAGGAATAATTTGAACTACGAATGAGCAAGCAGATATCACAGAGCTGCTGGAAACAGACTCAACGATTAATCGATTTGATTTCGTGGAGCTAATCATTGTTGAAATTCCACTGATCGTACTCTACACGCCAACAACGAACTTTTACGAAAACTAAGGCTGTTTGACGCCATATATAACTGAGTCCCGGTTCGGGCGCCATTCATAAATGAGATGCGGCTTTTGTGTGGAGAGAGAGAGATGTAAAGGCATATGAATGCACTTGTTCAAGAGTAGAGTAGCACGCGCACAGCAAACGGCGTCGCAAATTGGAAGCTTATGACAAGCTTGATTTTCAGTTGATTTTCGCTGGTGTAGTTACGATTGATATGCTTGATTCAAGCATGAAATTGGCTACTAAGTTGACTTGATATTGGAAGTTTGAAGGTGGACGTAGACATTTGTGTTGATATATTTGGCTGTTATAATCATGGCAAGGCTGATTCACGCTTATTGTAACAAGCTTGATATGGTAAGCTTGCAGTAAGCTTTGTCAGGTGCCAACTAGTTTTGCGATTCAAGCTTGTTTAAGCTTGCACACTTGCAATGACAAGCTTGAAACAAGTTTGGCTCAAGCCTGGGGCATACAGGGCTTGTCTATACCAAAGTTGATCTCAGCATTCTCCATGACATGAACGGATGCGAAAAAAAGGGAAAATAAATTAGATTTGCACTTACTTCTGGAAAGTTCTCGCGGAAAATGTATGGTATTAGAAACTTGAATATTTGTGGGGTGAAGCGAATAATTCGCGTAAAAATAATTCTCTTTGCGAAAACAAAACTGTTCTACTCCCCCCTTCTCTTCTCGCTAATAGCACGAGAAGACAACTTCTTTCTCAGATTAGCTGAAGTGATCACCAGAGCGGAAACAATTTGTTTCAAGTGGAGGAAAGATTCTCCTTTTATTTCTTAAAAAGAAAGGAATCACATTCACCTACCGCAATTTTTTTGATCGCCATTTTGTAAAAAGAATTTTATATGCACAGTCACACCTGGTGAAAGTGTGTCTCACATCGTGACTAGACCAAAGAGAATAAGATATAATTCTTTCACTTGCATATAGAAGAATATGTATCCTAGCACCTCCCATGCACAGCGGGAGGCTAAACCCATAACTGAATGAGAAAAAGAAGAAAAATAAACAGCAGATCGAAATAAATCTAAATCCGCAAGGAGAAAGTAGTGCTGATGTCGGCTAGTGTTGAGCGGTGTGGTAAATAATTCATCTGAAGTTTTGTCACACTTCTTGGCGTTAAAGAGATCTGAATGAACACTTAACGACGCCCTTCTAACTGTAAAACTTTCATTGATCCATATGCTTGTTCTAAATTCTTGACAAGTGTCAACAATGCAGCTGTTGGTAGAGCGCTGATCTCGCATTCGAAATCTCCTGGGTTCGAACCGAGAGGCCAACCATCCTTACACGTTTTACCTCAGTCATACGAGGGTAATGATCGGATAGTAACTTCAAGCTAGGCCGTTACAGACTTCCCTGGTTAAGTTGATTCAAACCAGAAGTGATTAAATCATTAATACCAAGTCTCAGGCCTGAGCATGACGTATCTCGGCGAGCATACTTCCCAAGCAAGAATGTGCAAAGATAACATCAGAGCCTTAGTATGGGTATCTTTCCGAAGTTGTCAGATTTGATTAGCATTACTCAGATCTATATGTCTTCTGGTGTCGGTGCGAAGTTCGGTTACGTAACCACGGGAGTACGGGAGGGTATCCCAAACATAAAGATTGGCACACTGCCATTCGGAAGACACCTATGATGGTTATTTATGATTCCTTTCAGTCCATCAAACATTACTTTAGCAATTTAAATTCTTTAACCCTAATATTTTTTTGGTATCCCTTCCAGAGCTGAAACCGGGTCACTTTTCAGTGATTCGGCCTAACCCAAACATAGGTGACCCGATCCTGAACTTGACCCGACTGATTCGATCTGGAACTAGCTATAATGAACTGGGATTTTACGGCGTCGTATTTTCATTTTCTGGGTGTAACACCTCCAGTCGAGGTCACCGTTAAATAAACACTGTTCAAACGCAAGGACATAATTAACAACTGCTTTTCCCTCCGGGTCCCGAGTATAGACCCGGTCCAAAACTTGACCCGGTGACCCATTTCAACTCTGATCCCTGCGAAGGAATGTTTGGAATTCCGGAATGGAAATCAGGGTTTCGCAATCCCGAATGTTAATGTCGGAATTTCAGAACCCAAACAATTCCGAATTCCGGAACTGACTTCGGACTTCCGAACCCTCCTATTCCTTGCTACTAATAGAATCGTCATAGTGAACATGTTAATACACCATTGTGATTGAAGAAAGAAAAGAATTGTGGTGAAAACTCGGTTACAAAACTATTCTTTTTTGTTCTAAAAATTGTTTCAATTCCATTTATTTTTCTTTCTCCACTTGACTAACGGTCACCCGGAAGTTGAGCGTGTGTCTTCCTTTTCATCACGAACTAATTAAACCTCTAGTTTCACTGCTGGCTTTGCATAACTCTTAAAAAGATCATTAAATACAATGTCACTCCAAGAATGAACGAAAACAAAAAGGGACTAGGTTGGATTGAACGGTTGGAACTAGGTTCTTCCTCGTGATATAGACAGGGTTACCAGATCTTTTTTTTCGCAGCGGAGGACGGTTAAGTTAAAAAAACGCAGGACATTATTGCTAGCGGAGGACACCGAAGCTAAGAATGGTAGAGAATTGCGGTTACCATTCATTGAAGAATCGATAAAGAAACGCTGTTGAAGAGGAACATTCTATTATGAGAAATTTAGATGACAAATGTATTCATGGAAACATAATATGAGAAACTGATTCTCAAAATAAAGAAATAAAAATATTGTGAATTGAGCTGAACTCGTTTAAATGAGGAAAGCGAACGAAGGCCGATCACAACAAAACGGAGGGGATTTGAAGATACTTTTAGAAAAGGAAGTAGGACAGAATAACAAGATAAAAAAGGAGACATGTCATCCGAGAGGATGATGAAGAAAAACAAAAAGGAAATAAGTTGGAAAATAAGTGTAAATACTGGGAGCATATGTAACGGACGGGTAGAAATGAGGTCACGGAAAAAGTAAAAAATACATAATGAACAACTCCACACGTGATTCACATAAAATATTAAAAACAAATGATGAAGTAACAACGGTTAAGATGGGGAAATCATGATGCTGATTGGGAAGCCGGAGGGAAAGCGACCGTTGGGAAGACTGTAACCTCCTTGGAAGGAAAATATTAGAAGATATTTTGGAAAGATAGGTGTTGTTCGTGATGAAAACTGGCTTGATTTTGCCTGGGATAGAATCCAGTGATGATCTTTTGTCATTGCGGTGATCAAGTGCGACTTCCGTAAGCCATAGAGTTAGTTACTATGTCGTATGTCTTGTTCCTCTGTTTTTAGAATAAATCACTTTCAAATTGCTAGTTTTTTCTTCAGTATCTGAAGGAGGCTTGAGACGAAGTCATAATTTACAGTGTCTGAGGGAAAGACAAGTTGAAAGTAGCGATCTTAGCTTTATTTCAAATTAACATCCCGGCATTCTTCTGTTTGACCCTCGTGGAAGATGACAATCCAGAAAAATCTATGTTAGAACCTCAATGTGCTTATAATATATCCCAGTATATTGCGGATAAAATGAAGATATCACTTACATATGCCCCTCAGAATTTTAAAAGGATACTTGGGGAAGGAATTTTGGGAATGGGAATACCCCGTAATGACAAGAACGTTACAGACATTTTATAGAATATCCTTGGGATATCCTAAGTAGTATACCTGAGATATCCTAAGGAATATCCCCCGGGATATCCTAAGTAGTATACCTGAGATATCCTAAGGAATATCCCCCGGGATATCCTAAGTAGTATACCTGAGATATCCCCCGGGATATCCTATGGAATATCTACAGCTTTTTTCATCATCCCAGCCATTTATATTTTCGTGTAATGTTTTACACATATACCAGGATTGTGCTTGCATCTTCTACTGATATTCATGGACGATACTCAGATTCAAATTTTTAGAAATATCGATTTCTTTTTGCCAGTGGCATCAATCCTCCATACCGAAACTCAAAATTCGCACAGCCGTAAATTGGCTAGAGATTTGAAACATTACTTTCGCCCGCTTGATACTGGCATTCCTTTTTGAAGAACCCTCTATATTATCAATAAATTATGAGAAGCTTTCTTGTTATATTTGCAAGGCACTGTGTGTGATCTATTTTATTTACTCTGGCCCACACTCTCTACTCCACTGGTCTTCCTGAAGTGTCCACTCATTGGTGCCTCGTTTGCTTTTTGTTGCTGTTATTTGAGTTCTTTTCTGGTCTCATTTCTTTTTCTGTTTTTATTGCCTTTATAAAAAGAGATTCCTATCATCGAACAAGTAGGCCTCGCATACAATTGTGGCGTTTGTAAAAGGCTTTTGCTCCCCGAATGATACCGTTACCTAATTTCGCCCTTCACTTGATTATCTGACTTCTTTTTTTCTTCGTTATACCTATCCTATCTTGTATCTACAACATATAAGATTGCTTTATGCATCTAGCGACATGTGGTTTACCCCCCCCCCCCGCCTCTCTCTCTCTCTCTCTCTCTCTCTCTCTGTCTCTGTGTGTGTGTTTATAATTAAGCTGTTCCTGCAGATAAATGCGGAGTTGAATCCAATGTTGTCTATATTTTCAATAATTTAGATAATTCTTAATTGTGTTTTAGTTCGACTGCTTAAGGTTAATGTAAAGCAACCAACCCCAACAAAAGATGGCAGCACTACCTCCGTATATCTCTAATATATTTTTATCGTTGCAGGAAATTTCAATGCTGCTCATACGCCTAGAGAGTTCTCACTTTCATAACCAATTCAGGAGTTCGATCAATGCCGATTGTTTTAATTTTCGTTTTTCTTCATTGTTGAAATCGCTTGATTGTTGTTGTGAATATCAAAACCTATAACAATAAAGCTCTTTCAATAATGAACCAAAAAGAAAATTATAAATCGGTATTGATCGAACTTTTGAAATGGTTATGGAACTTTCTTCTCTAAAAGTTTGAACTTTTTAAAGCTTGAATTTGTACAAGCAGCATTGAAATTTCGTGTAACGATAATAATACATTACACACACACAGAAGTAGTGCTGCCATCTTTTGCTGGCGATCGTTGCTTTACACGAACCTTAAATATCACATTTATTAACCTTTCAATGCCATGAGCTTCAAGTGGAACCATTGAACAGAATGGTTCGGAGTCCACTTTATGAAAGATGAATACACCTTCTTATCGCTCGTTTAGGACGTTAATAGCTCTGCATTGATTACTTCATTGGTTATTGCTCAGCAAGCTACTTCAGCACAAGGAAGAAACAAGATAAACTGAAGCTGTGACATCAGACTTCAAACTCAGCCATCGTAGTCCAGGAGGTAACGTCGCGGATCGGCAATGGGTAGACCCTTAGGTTTGAACCTCACGACCGACCATCCTAACTGATGTTTTCCAGGATTTTCTTCAGTTTCATCAGTCGAATACCGGGATGGTAGCTTAGGTAAGCTCCTGGCTGATATCTTCATCCAGGCTTGAACCAAAATGCCAAAAGGCCTAGAATTCAGTTCAATCAGAGTTTTAAGTTCCCGATCCATCGTTTCTTTTGAACCCTAGCACCGATTTCCTCTCATCAATCTCGTCTTTTGACTGTCTGCCTTATCGAAAATCTGCATTTGGAAATATCATCAGTAAGCATGTCATGTGGTAACTTAGAAGCAGCTTTTGCCAACTTAGCAATATACATCTCTACATTCACAAATAGATCGTGCTGGATTTATGAATATTCTTAGGATTTCTGTCAACCAAATACAAAACCCTGTTTTTCGAAATTAGAATGACCGTGCAAGAAGAAGAAAAAAAGCGCACACACACACACACTGCTGACTAGTCAGTTCTTATATTTTAATGAAACGTTATGTAAAGAAAAATCAGTGCTGTTGCATTGTTCTTTCACGAGGCGTTCCACGAAATAACTGCGACATATCCGCAAGGTGTGTCAACATTACCAGACTTCCTCACAGAATCGTCGTTACAGTGTCGCAACAAGACCTATTCAATCTCAATAACCACTGACATACTCACACCCTTTTCCCCAAAAACCATTGTCTACATAAGGAGAAGCTGTCATTGGTATAAGCATCGGAAAAACACTCTTTTCCTCTCTGGCGCCGACAATGAGCAAGCATCGTGTTATCTTTTCTCTCCTTCCATTGGGAGGAGGTATTAAAAGAAAACGCTTGTAAGACCACCACCTGACATAATAATTGAACAATATACTATGTATTAAAACTATAGTCACGTACAAAGGCGGTTGCATGAGAATGGTTTCAGGGAAGGATTTATATTTACCATTTGCTGTGATCATCTTTTGTCATTGAGCTATCGGAAGACCTATTGATGCTTAATGTTTAGTACTTTACTTGTCATTCTCATTTTCCGTCAAGGATACCAATACAAAAGAAAAGAATGTAACTTCATCACCAAGTGGCCGCCGTAGCGTAGTTGATAAAGCGTTGACTTTCCATTTGAACCCAGGTCCTGGGTTGAATCCTAGCGACCGACCATCGTGATTGAGTTTTGCCTCAGTCACACCAGGCAAATGCCGGAATGGTACCTTCAACTTAGGCCCTGACCAGCACCTTTCCGCTCCGCTATCCCGGCCTGAGCCGTAGTTGCCTAAAGATCATAAATTAAACATTGAAAGTATGTTTCAGTTCACTTAACACATTGTTCCCAATAACCACAAAATTTCATTCGAATCTGAAAGGATCAAGGCAAAATTTCTTTTTCCTTTTTCACAAGTGTTTTGATGTGGAATTACCCTGTTGTCATTAGAAATTAAAATTACACAAAAAATATTAGGGGAAATTTTGTTAACGTAAGCATAACATTTGTAAAGTGGAACCCGTTCGTGATAATAGCTTATAATAAGTGTTCTGCCGTAAGATAATAGGTCTATAACCCGAAGTCTCCAGACTAAGGTGAACTGATAGCGATTTACCATTACCTTTCATAGAATGAAAATGATGTGGCGTAAGTTTAAACTGAGGGCTTCAAACCATTGTGTTTGTACCCTATATCGAACCGGAACCCGCCTTGATTACAATGCAGCGAGCGTTACCATTCACTCACCGTGGACACGAAACTCGTCACGACCAAAAAGACCCACAAAAATGACAGACCTAGGGAGGGAGTATGAATATCATTGGTCAGAATTAATTGTAATGATAGCAATGCCCTGTGAGAGTTTTAATTGCAAATACTACCAAACTGGTCGAGAAAGTAAGGTACTGAACTTAGAGACAATGACACTCATTATTAAAACTGCAGTTACCTTCACTCCCGCTTCGTTCATATATAAGAGGGATTGAGTGTAGTAACCATTATTCAATTTGGACAGGTCGCAGGTACAAGAAAGAAATAGAAAGTCGACATGGTCCTCACGATATCTGTACAGGTCATCTGAAAAGGCAAAATTACAATTTCAGTTATCAATAGATTTACTGTTTCGTGAGACGAGATTTTTTTTTCTTTTCTTTTTCTTTTAAGGATATGAATGAAATCTTTGGTAGTAGTCATTACGAAGCAAAGTCAACACAATAACTTAACTTATTTCTCCAGAAAGAAAGTTGTATCTTGGAACCATGGATGCTAGCCAGAACTGGACACTAATTGACTAGACACCCGTTGCAGAAGTTTTTAACTAACTGGTCATTTGGTGTTTTCTTTTCGACCTCGTTCTCGTATGCTGTATCCTGGATCATTTTCGTTGGTCCAGTTGGGACCAAAAGGAAACTCAACTGTTCCACTCTCTAAAACATATTGAGTTGAGACCATAAGAACAAAAATGTTAATGGCGAACAATATAATGAATCATACTGTTAATCTGTGTGTAGATAGTTCATTTTACGCACAAAATATATTTACCGACCACTGAACGTGATATAAGGACAGGAGTTGTTGATTCAAGATCGGCACTGGAAAGGCAGAGCGGCTTTTAACCTTGCTTATGCGGCCGGCCTTCTTGATTGATTTTTCTCTGGTATTTTTAATTTATCCTGTCAGGATGTGGGGAGATTATCGAGTCTTTCCAGTGTCTCTGAAAGTTTCGAGTCCCTATGTCTCGCGAATTTTTGGTTATCGAGATTTTTTGACGTCTCTGTCTTAGAAATTTCCTGTTTTTTTTTTGTTTTTTTTTTCGTTTTTTTTTTCGAAAATTTGTACGGAACTTCCTGAAATTCGAGACCGGAACGAAATTTCGGGTAACACACATCGCCGGAGCCTTTGCAACGAACAGAAAGAAAAAAAAAGTTCAGCGCTATTCAACTTTTCGGAGCTTCTTGTCAGAACAACCTAGACTCCCCCATTCTGAGTTTCAAAGGCTCCAGCGTGTATTCATGGATTCATACAACAAAACGCACATATGTCATGTGAGTTTCTCATCTAGGAACGTAATCTTTTTATAATAAAGATCGGCTTAAACTTTGGTTACAAAAATCAATGATGAAATAAAAAAATATATATATCAGAGAAACTAGGTCCCATTTAATGTTTGATAAATAACAATAATACGAAAGTAATGATGAGTTGAACATTGAACCAACTTCAATTGTTATTATTTTTGTGGTATAAACTGTCTGTTACACTTGCAGTCACTTGAATGGTGAGAGAACAAAGATCTTGAACTATTATTGAATCAGTTCTACGTGTAGAACAGATATTTGTGCGCTCTTCATTTGTTTCTTTGGGACCTGTATTTTCATTGTTTGTTCTTTTTTCTTTTTAAAAAAAAGGAAGGAAAAAACGTGGTCTTTCCTCTCAATAACCACCACTGCATGACCTGTTCTACTTCCGTTATAAGATCCAGTGGATGAAAGGATTATCTCTGTCTGAATATACAAAGGGTGAATGAATGAGGCTGCATGTATTTAATATGTTTAACGAACCTAATTTTTCTCATTTCCTTGTTGCAACAGCAATTAAAGAAAGTCATCAATTAGCTCTCATAACTTCATTGGTAATTAACGTTGCATCATCATCTGTTCCAACTCTCCTACCACGTTAGTCGCTTTGCCTTGATACCCCTTCCCCTTCATTAACTGGAAGGTACCCGAACCTGATACTCGTACTTCTGAGTGAGACCCGGTTCCCTTAGGACTTCAAAAATCATGTGCAATGTGTAAATTTTAGTTGTTGATATCTTATATTGTTTCCTCGCTAGTGAGGCCTAAACCTCTTAGAAAAATCGTCGAAACGCTTTGTGCTGAAATCGCGGTTCCTGGTGCAGAACCCTCGTGGAATTAATGCCTTGTGAAAGGTCAGCGGTTCAAGTCCTTAATTCTTAATAGATTAAATTAACAGATTTTAAATAAATGAAGACAGAAAGAATACGGACGAAAGAACAGACAAAGCTACAGAATGAATTCACTGTACATGTAAAAAGCATATTGTAACACACACATTTGTATATGAACTACAGAGAAAGTGAAACAATAATATTAATAATAATATGAGCAGAACTCGAACTGCGGACCTTTTGCACGGTAAGTGAATGCTCTTCCATTATAAATGCACGAGGACTCTGCGCTAAGAACCATAATTCCAGTACAAAGCTTTCAGAAGGCCTCACAATCTTTCACATAACTTTTGAAGCTGTTTAAAAAGACGGGTCTCCCCCAAAGAGTATCAGGTTCGGATTCCTTCCTGGTTAGAAGAGTTTGTGTTAGAATTTTCCTAATGATTATGGGAAGTGAATTGTTTTATTGTTAGAATTTTGCTGAAGTTAGCGTCCTAATGACTAAGGGAAGTTTGTTTCTGTCACAATTTTCCTGAAGGTTGACTATAGGGGGCCTTAATGACTATAGGGGGAAAAGTAAGCCAGTCCCCTACGACGCGACGCACTGTATGAGGCGTATCCAGAAGGAAAGACGATTATGCTGTGTTGAGCGTGTACTTTAGTCAGGTTGTTAAACTGTCCTAGAGTTACAATTAAACCATGCATAATGGAGGAAGTAAGTATTTCTAATTGGAGTACAGTTAAAAGATAACATTGGACCCTTTTCAATGATACAGTCATTCATAAACTAACATTTGTTAATGGGCAAGATAAGAACATTAATAAAAATACACATTGAATGTATATAATTAAGAATTGAATACAGAACGTACAACCAGATGGCAGACCCATCTTTGGTCTGTTCTTCCGTGGCCATATTTCTTCTGCTACAACTCCTCCAGTATATTATTACGTCATTATTCGAGGGCTATAAATCTCAACAGTAGACACGGGAGTTCAATGTAACGGGCAAAGCACATGCTTTTCGATGTTTAATTTTTTTTTGTTCTCATAAACGAACACTTTGATCTGATGGTTACATGGAACGGTTTTTCATTGATTTTGTTTTTTCTTAAATGAAGGTTCAATAATGGTTACTGATGATGGCATTTACCCATTGATGGCCCACCGTTGATTCTGCATTGTTCTTATGTACTTCACCATGTGTAGAAAGATGTGGCTTGTTTAATGGTTCATTGAACGATTGTGCAAAAATATCGGTCAGTAGAATATGAAACAAATGACGCTATAATTTGCATAAATAATGGGAAGAATGTAAATGATGTTCTATTGGCTTTACCACGAAGTATGTTTCAATGCATCTGATTGTGACTTGTGTATTTGGGACACTGAAGTTAAATAAATATACTCGGCTTTTGGGGGAAATACAGATCTTTATCAGATTTCTTCACGTATACGGGGTATCCAGACTTTTTCCTGAATTACAACAGGCGAATGCGGTGATAGAACCTAGAATAAGATTAATTCAAGTAAATCGTTTCTGAATTTCAGTGTCCTGTAAAGTATTTCTGGTTACTTTGTTTAGATTTCTGAAGACGCCATTTTGTTTTGTTCTTTGTATAGTCTAAAATACATAGTACGATAAAAACGGGATAGCATCTATGGAAATTAAAGTGTTAATGTTGAAAACAATTAATATTGTGCACATAATTGAGCAGTGATTCCGCCAGACCCCGCTGTGGGGGGGGTCACACCGAAATTCTCGATAACACCCCCCAACTTTAATTTTTTTACTTGACACCTCTCCAACTGAAATCCTGGCGGAATTTCTGTAATTGAGTTAAGCCGAAATAAGTTATGGTAATTATTTTTTTTATAAATATACTGCTACAAAAATAATTAGTAAAGTAATTGTAATCTTTGGAACATATATATTTTTTTTTAACATCTTTTACGGCATGCTATTACTTTTGTAGTTAGTTTTATACAATTTCTCTCGTATTTAAATTAATCAGTGTCACACTCTATTTCTATGAATATCCTGTTTTATCCGACCAGTCTGCCAAAACGGAATATTTGTACTTTTTTTTTTTTTTTTTGCACTAAAGAGTCCCGTACTGACCAACTCTCCCCTACTGTTCGTCTTCGCAGTAAAAAAAAAAGAAGAAAAGAAATTATTGAATGTTGTTTGTTTTAAAGAAAATTAGGTCAAAATAAACATGTATTTAGAATGGTTATTTGTTTATAATTTAAATAAAAATAGTTTTATATAGAGAGAGAAAAAAAATAAGGAAGAAATAGTTGATTCAAGAATTTAACATAATTCCTCAGAAACATCTATTAATTTGAAAGTTCATATATTTGACTTACAAATTAATTAATTCCAAGAAAAGCGTAACGGTTTTGGTACTTACTAGGTTAAATAAGTAACGCACTACGGAAGAACTTTCTGAAGAAATTTTCTTCCTTTTTCTTAATTAAAAAAAATGTAGATTCATGTTTGCTTACAGACTTAATGAGAAGTAACCATCTTCCCTCAGTACACTTATGTTAGGCTGTTCTTTTAAGAACAATGAGCCCTGCTAAATTAGTTCTTTGTGTAATGAACGACTGACCATTATGAGAAGACACAATTTATGTTTGCGCAACTAATGAAGACGAGATTAAGACTTTTTAAATAACCTTTATTTTGTTTACTGTCCTTATGTAAATATGTAATAAGATTTATGTCACATAACTGCAATCTAAAGTACAATGAGCTGTTAGACAACAAAGCAGTTACACACAGTTGACTTTCTTCTTTAGGTTTTTTTTTTTTTGTGTAGATAAATATGGATTTTCAGACTGTTGTTTGTGTATATATTTGAATAGTTATAAATCTACAAACAACACTAAAATGGATAATATTAATGTAATGTATCTTGCTTCCAATTAGGCACGGTTTTCTTGCATTCGTTACGGGTTTTATTAAAATTATTCTACACCTCTCATTCCATTTTTTATGAGCGCAAAGATGCAGAGGGTGAGTACTGAGTGGCCACAGCTTAATTGGTTGAGCGTTGGCTTCGCATTCAGGAGGTCCTTGGTTCGATTCCAGCGGCCAACCATCCTGACTGAAGTTTTTAAAAAAACTTTATTGTCGTCACTCTGGCCGACTACTTCTCGAATCTTTATTCCTTTCTCGGCCTGAGCCATAGACGCCTAAAGGCCATCAATAAATTCAATTCAAAGGCCCCATGATGTTCTGAGATGAGGAGATTCTTGGCCTTGCATAAATATTTCTGACTCACTGAAAGCGCTTTAAAAATGGTCAGTTTTTAAGATATGAAAGTTCTTTTATTTATTTATTAAAGAATCTTCAGATACAGCTCAGCTTCGGACATTTTACACTGGATATATTTAGTAAGGGTAATATGTTGTAAGGAACCCAGCATTTATTTAAGGTAACATCTCAACCTTTACGTGACGTGATTAAGGGAAAACCTCGGTCAGGATACCGACACCAGAAATCGAACACAGGTCCTCCCGATTACAAGGTAACCACTCTACCTAGTCAGTATAATATATACTTCTCGCAATGCTGCAGAATCTCTATTCTACATTTTACTTGCTTTGGGTTTGTGATAACATTAATTATTGCTAGCAAAAGATGTCCAGGAACACACAAATTCTTATAACCTGTGAATTAAGATTCTAAACATATTTTTTTTTAAACCAAAACCTTTATCCAAAGTAAGTTTAGGTGAAAGTGCGTGTAGTTTTCAAGGGCCAAGCTCTCAGATGCTGTAAATGCGTGTGTGTGTGTGTTGGAATATACAATACCTGTTAAGTTTCTATCTTGACCTTGAGGTCAAACTGCTTGAAACCCATTTTCCAACTTTTTACGCTTTAATGAATGTCATTTGTTTTTAATGCTAATTTCTCCCAAAGGAATTTCGCTTTTTTTTTTTCCCAACAGACTATAATGAACTGTGTTGTGTGTCTTCTTGACATTTTATAATGTGAGGTTGTTATTATGTTACTGTTACATTTTACGATCGACCTTCGGGGACTAAGACGAGACGGTTACAAGTACATGTGTTAATAAGGCTTTGTGTTGTTAATACGAACATATGTGCCAATAATTTCTAGGACAATAACGGTGAATAAAGAAAATAATTAGCTACTTTTTTTTTTATTGTTATAATTTAAATAACTTGTAACAAAATTGTCGACAACGGTTGTCTGTGAAAAAGCATATGTCGACAGTAGTACTGTCTTTTTTTTCTTAACGGTGTTTCATCACTTACTTAGTGGGGTTGTTTGAACCTCCAGGTAGCAAAAATAACAGTATTTTAGTGAGGATTAAGTTGGAACAATCGCCTATTTTGTCTCCATAGCAGGAAACAAAATAATAATAATAGACACTTATCCTTTCCGCATATGGGTGCTTTTGACTCCGAAACCACACATTTTAAAAATAAAACAATTCTTCAAAAGGAACTTTACTGTTTCGGGGCTCTCAGGAATTCACCACTAGTTAACGTTAGCATAAACCAACGGCAGTAGATGTCTAGAAATTTTGTTTCTAGTTGATAAAACGATGCATTGACCTTAATTCATTTGTATCGTGTATTCTAATGATTTCAAAGTACCCTAAATACCTTTTTCTTTCTCTTTGTATAAGTTTTAATTCAATTGGTTTGTGTCATCAATACTTTCACGCTGAAAGCATGGTATAAACTTTTCTCTTTCTTTTTTCTCCCTGCTTTATATGCCCAGTTTCTTTTTATCTCCCTTCACCTATATTGTGTGGGCGTAGCTTTTCCTGTTACACAAGTACGAACAGGTGTCAATATCCAACTCACACCAAGTCATACAACTTGCCCACGACCTCCGGCGCACGACTACGACCTAATTCCCGACTTTTCCGCCCTATAGGTAGACTTAAATTCTAACTTATTACTTCTGTTATATTGTATATGTTATTCATTCTCGAATTTTTCCTCCTTCATGTACTACCACTTACTTTGAGGTTAGCCTTTCCTTATTCTTACTTCGTATACACCCTTTGCAATCTGGTATGCCAGACTAGATGGAACTCTTCCAGATTAGTGTATATACAATAGATGGAACACTTCCAGATTAGTGTATCTGCATATACTATATGATAGATGAAACACTTCCAGATTAGTGTATCTGCATATACTATATGATAGATGAAACACTTCCAGATTAGTGTATCTGCATATAAGATGGAACACTTCCTGATTGTTGCATCTTCATAATGTATAACAGATGGAACACTTCTAGATTAGGCTAGCTTTACTGTGTAATGTATTAGAAGTTGGACTAAGACAAACATGTATTATCCTTATTCAATCTTACGTTTTAATTGTTATTATTATGATCTATAATTATTGGAACTTTCACATTTTACGTGTGTTGATCATATGATACCCCTATATTAAGTATTCCCGTATGCTGTACACTTTAGTGTACAGCCATGAAAACACGGGATCAAACCCCACGGTTGACTATCCTGACTGAGGACTTTCATAGTTTCCCTCAGTTTCACCAGCGAATGCCGGGATCGCACCTTAAGGACCTGACTGCTACCTTCCCCATCCTCTCCTCTTCACTATCCCGGCCTGAGCCAAAGATACCTATAAGGCCATAAATGAATGCATTCCAATGAAAACACGGGAGTGGCTCAAGACTTCCTAAATTGTGTTTCAACAAAACCTGTCTTTTAATAATAAAAAAACACTACATAGGCGATATAATGGTCGTTTCAGACTAACTTCCGTTATATGATGACTGTGTGTCTACTATATTCAATTAACTAAGGTAGTATCATTATTAATAGTGGGAAATATTTTCTGAATTTAAAAAAGTATATTTGTCAGGTTTTGTGTAGAATTCCTGTTATCAGAGATTTCACCAGAGCACCCTATCCTCAAATTCCTAAACACATCCTCCCAACTGAAACATTTTTTAGGGTTAAAAATCGATACAAACCCTTCTAACCTTCCAATTTTGACATTACACGGCCAAACTTAAAATCCTGGAAGAATCCGTGCTTGCAATCTAACACATGCGAAGGTGAGATGGTGTTGAAGTCTCAGTTTAGTGACAAGTTGTATCATCTCATGACTGTATCTGCATCTTCACTTTACCTCGAATCCAGAAACAAGCGTAGCTATTAGTAGACCCGTCCTTAAAATATGCGTATTCTCGGGGTACATCCAGCCCCCATGGTCAAGACGATAACGTCGTGTACTTAGGATAGGCAATCGGTAGGTACTCTAGTTCCAACCCCGTGATCAACCATTCAGATTGAGGTTTCCCTCATTTTCAGGAGGCGAATGCCGGAATGGTGCCTTAAGTAAGACCTTGGCAGATACCTTCCCCAACCCGGCATGAGCCCAAGATGCCAAAACACCATAAATAAAATTCAAATGGCTCGGGACAGACGACAAACACTGCTCAAAAAATTCTTTAAATTTATCTCAACTGAGAAATAAAATAAATTTGATTGAGATTCATAAAACTAACTTTTTTCTTTTCTCTTTTTTTCAGTTAAGGAAGTTGAGGGAAACGGATCGTCTTCAGGCTCCTCTAAAACAAAAGAACCGCCAGTTCCTCGCTCGCAACGTAGAGCTCAGCGCCAAGAACCGACAGCTCCAAGCCGTCATGAGACAACTCCGACAAGATAACTCAAGATTGGTAAGTTTTTTTTCTTTTAAACGAAGTCCCTCTTGTTTTTATAATGTATTAATTTATGGATAGACACAGTAGAGTTTCTTGAGGGAAAATATTTAAAAAAATTGTGAGTACCAGATAAAATTTCTTGTACAAGGGCAAATTTATTGAGTAACTAAAAAAAATATATATGTATTGATAAATGATGTTTTAAAACTTAAAACTCTGCATTAATTTTCATGTGTTCGAATTGTCTTTACAAAGCCTTTTACCGCGAATATCGCCTAACGCCCACAATGAATACCCTTGTGATCATGTAGTTCCTATTTTCTCCCGCTAGATGGCAAATGATGTCCGCAAATTTGCCGCCATCTATGGAGGATTTCGTGTATTGCTTTCTAAAATTCTCCGTGCTACACGAGACAAATTTATTTGAAGACTACTATTTTTTTTTCAACGATTTAGGCATTATTTTCGTGAATGAACGAATGAAAATGGTATAATATCTTCAGTAGGGCTCACAATTTGTGGATGGAAGCAAAATTTCCAATTTTCGCGAATATTTTGAGTTAAAAAGCACATTTTCACTAAATGCTAAAAATCTATGTAGTCCATGTGATTTCTAGAGCGTTAAAATTTTTCGCGAGTCGCGAAATTCTGAGAAGTTTCACGTAATACATATTAAGGAGAAGGAGGATGCTAGTTCAGTCCCGATGCTGGTTTGTGACCCGACGGTCCATGGGCGAGATATATCGACACTGGTTTCTAATTGATGGACATCGTGTTCACGTCCTAAGAAGCGATTTTCTCCCGGTACATTTCTTACGGGAATTATTCCTATAGAACCTCGGTCCAGTCTCCCAGCCATTTCTACTGAATCAATTTGTATGATACATTTTAATCTTCGTATTTATGCCTAGATATGTGATCAAACATATGTCAGATATTTCGGATTGCCCAGTACTCAGTGTTGCCAACCATTTTTTTTTTTAAATTGCTTCCACACAGTTCGACGTGTCAGCACCAAACTTAGCATACACATTATTCGACACAATAGAACAATAATGTAGGGGTACCGGTCTCCAAGCACCCAGTTGTCAGTATTGCAACCTATTTTAAAATTCAACTTATATGAATGTTTTTAATTTTCGGATCCTACACGCGCAAATCGATATACACCAACTTTAGCATATATGCGCCTTGGGTGTTGGATAGGTCATAGAAGTACTCCGGTTACCGCAGTTGTCAGTCTTACCAACCAATTAAAAATACTATTTCAAGTTGCTTCCTTACATCCGCACCAAACTTTACGTGTAGATACTGGAGTAAATAAGAAAAGCACTCCTGGTGTCGCTGGCACCTCAGTGAGCAATGTTGCCAACTAATTTCAAAACTTGAATATTTCAAATTACTTCCATATCGTTGGACATGCCCACACCAAACTTGGTATATACGTGCTGAATAAAGTAATATATGTACCGAGGACACCGCAGGCGTAAGTGTTACCAACCATATTTTAATATTTCAAATTGTTTACGTTGCGTATCCGCACCAGACTTTACAAGTAGGTACTGTGATAGGTCATACGTACTTCGGGCTCTGCAGGCATCACGATTGTCAGTGTTGCCAGCCATTTAACAATTCTGTATTTCAAATTGTTTGCATAACATTGGATGTATCCTCACAAAACTTGGCATTTAGGTACTGCAACAGGGCATAGAGATGCTCCGGGTGTCGCAGTTGCCAACCTTTTTCTTACTAGTTGTTAATAAATGCTTCTTTTTGTTTCTTTTTTCGCATGTTCAGCTCTAAATAATGCCAAGCGAGCGGAGGCGGGTTAGTAGCCAGATTAGATAGTTCTTTTTCCTTCTATATGATTCAACATTATCCACACTCTGTGCTATCATACGTCACTTCCGTGATTATTCTAAGCAGAGTCTCTTATCTTCTATACTAGTTCCTTTATGTCTGTAATGAACAGTGTTGCCAAATCAGTATGTACTATTACTAATCCATAGAAATAGATGCCTAGCAGAGTACATAGTTGTTGTTTTTTAATGAAATGGGAAAAAAATTGTTGATGTGGGGAAAATTCTTGCATTAGGACCACATTTTTCAGTGAACGACGCTATAAAACGATATTTCGAGAAAAGAATGTTGCTTCTTTAAAAAGTAATTCCGGGACCAGGAAAGGCAGATAAAATACGCAGTAAAATGAAGAAAAAAAAAGAAATGGGAGGTTTTACTGTAATTTGCTTACAATAAGCTCATTTTTAAAGAGGTTTAACCGAATTTGCATCATATCGAGATTATTAAACCGTAAAAACAGTATGAATAGTAGTATCCCTGTCATTTATGGTAAAAATCATTTGGTGTATAATCATGTTTTGTTTGTGTCAACGTTCTAAATTTTATTTTGGAAGAAATAAATGTTGCTCTTATATACTCTTGCATCAATTTGACTCCCCGTTCTCCCTCCATCTTCCGCAAAATAAACTTAGTTTATTATCCTTTGAGGCTACTATATCCTATAGTCATTCTGACTTTCACTTTAAAATGTCATAAGCATCAACAAAGCCCGTTTATCTAGCTAGCAGACATACAGACATCACACAAGAAGCAATCAGCAGGATGCCTTCGAATGGTGGCCCAAATAAATGTTTTATTACAACCTCTTTGCGACCTGAATTCTTCCGCTTTTTTATTTATGTGGGTGTTAGGTCTGCACCAGCATGTTAAGACTGGTCGACTGTGTGCAATATGTGTGATAAGGGCATGACTGCGCAATGTATGTAATATCGCAATACACCTGTACTGTATGTCTGGTTGAAAAGTTGTACTACAGAAGTAATAGATCTTAATAGGATTTTTTTCTTCTTGGTGGTTTCAAGTGATTATTTTGCTTTATCATGTCGTTTGTGATTTAGGTGACGAAATGTGCTTAAGATCACAAAATTAGAGATGCTATCCGACTATCAATTTGTAAAGGCTCCGCCCCCTTGATAACATTTTAACCACGCAACATTATTTTTTTATAAAATAGGCCAGCAACATGGATAATTGAAGTGCTTAGGTTCGGAAAAATCCACAGTGCTTGTGTCGAATAATGTTAATGTCAAGTTTGGCGTTGCTGGGTCTAGCTATATGGAAACAATTTGAATAATTAATTTTAAAAAATGGGCTGGCAACACTGAACTACTGTATCAAGACTATTTTGGCGACTCTGAACTAGTCTAGCTAAAACCTTTCGAACGATACCTCGCACCTTATGGTTCATGAGATATATTATTAACATGGGCTGGCAACACTGACAACGGGGTTCCTGGAGAGCGGGAACATTTGCAGTATGTACCTATTGTGTCAAACAATGTTTATGCCAAGTTTGGTGTTACTATAACGAAAATAATGGAAGCATTTGGGAAAAACATAATTTTATAGAAAATAACCTGGCAACACTGGTAAGTAGGTTTCTTGGCAACGTAGGCGCCCTCAAGTAGTTTTGTATTATATCGAAGAATGTTAACGCCAAGTCTGGCGCAGCTACGTCTAATTGAATGGAAGCAATTTAACAATTTATATTTTTTGATAATGAGTTGGCAACACTGAACCAGTGTATCAATCAAGACGATTCTAGGTGTTTGAGCTAGTTTAGCCAAGACCTTTCCAACGACACCTTAAACATCTCTCTACACCTTTTAATTCCTGAGATTTAATTTCTGAAACACTGACGGACGGACACCACGAGCGGGTATAGAAGGTCCCTTTTACTATAGCTTTACAATCAAAGGGACTTAAAATTGAGTGCACATGTAAAATCGCTAGTATGGAAGAGGGGAAGTTGTGTTGTCCGGGGGGTTTTGTTCATTATTAGAAGATAATTCAAGGTTGGGAAGGTGTTCTCTTGAACTTAGCAAGTGACTCTGCTCATTACCCATATTATACAAGCTTATGTTCATTTGTGTTTTTCCGATTAATGTAACAAGTTTGAAAATTTGACTGTACTAATATGATTTGATATTGCAAGTTTTATTCAAGCTGCACATAGAACTTTGTGTTGTTACATTTGGCCGCTAGTGTCAATGCAAGCTTGTTTCACGTTTGTTGTAATATGGCCCTGCAGTAAGCTTACCAGCTGCCAACTACAAACCACGACTCAAGCTTGATTTAAGCTTGTCATGATAAGCTTGATGTAATCTTTTACACTTGACATAGCAAGCTTGCATAAGTTTGAATCAACCTTTGGTATCGGGGTAGGATAATCTTTCAGAATTATCACTTCCCTGTTATTCTAGTCTGTCCTGATTATGATGCAGTGATTCCGCCAGGATTTTCATTTTGGGGGGTGTAAAGTGAAAATTTTGTAAGTGGAGTTTTACACGGTTTCTATCGATTTTTGAGCGCAAAGTTTCTAAAGTTAGAATGTTGTCGAGAATTTGAGGGTACACCCCACAGGCGAAATCACTTCTTATATGGGTTCAACTTCAACATATCTGCTGGCCATATTTTAAATAAGCTCGAATTCCATCAGATATATCTATGACGACAATGTTCTGTAACAACTATTATGTTATTAAATATGGTAGGGGGTTCGAATATGGCCCATCTTAACTTTGTTGATTTTTTCACTAAGAAAGACTATTTATTCGTGCGGATCGACTTAACCATCAAGTTGGGATACTATTTGTGCAAATGAAAAAGTAAATCTGATTCCTAGAAATGACGTATAAAAATGTAAAAAATCGAAAGTTAAAATGTTGCCAGTGTAGCTAAAATGTTGCCAGGCTTCTGTAGAAAATAAGAGCGTATGGCAAAAGTGATGTGTAATCTTTCTGTATTGCTCATATATGCTGCATACTAAGAGATATACATTACAAACATACATAATATATGACATTCCAAAACCAAGGATATTGTATTAATACAAAATGCCAAAATTTGTGAAAAACAAGTGAACTCGTCTCATACGAGGGACAAAGAAATGGTCCGTGATCTTTAGCGGTGATTCCAACACACTCTTCATGAACGCATTTGCGCTAACACAGAAAGACGCATGTCTGCAACCTTGTCTGCCTGATAAAGGCAACAAAACCAAGATTCACAAGACTTGGAGCAACCCAGTGTCGGTTCTTCAGGACTATTAGAAGCTGTTGCTGAAATTCTGGTCGTTTTAAACGTGATGAGACTTGCTTTGTTTTGGTTTTAATCTTCTTATTCTTTGTATTGGAATTGATAGCCTCCTTATTACCTGGCATTATCTTCGTTTTAATTACTAAACATTATGATGATGAGTGTTCAGTACAAACATTTCAAATACCCAATTATTTCATTTTAAACAGTTATGACTGCATTTTGCCTAATATGGCGATGGGCCATATTGCGCTCTATTGACCTCTGTACTTTTTCTGGCCCCTGCTCCATTGCATCACACACATTTTATGTTCACATATGCTCACATAGCTACATTATCCATGCATTATACTGATTAGGTTTTCAACAATAGATACTGAAACGAAACATTACTTTGATAAAATAGCAGCAAAATATTTTATTGCTCAATATGCCACTTTAACTGGAGCTGCTGCCGCTCACGCCACTCGGAAACAAATGAATCGCACAAAAATGCTTTCTCTTGTCATGAGGATATAATTTACGGTGGCATCTAGTAGCACCAACGGAAAGCTGCAGAGATCTGGGGGGTAGGCCATATTGGGGACCCGGGCCATAATCGGTACAGTTACCTTAGTTCATAAATTTTATAAATAATCATAAACATTTTTCATATAGCACAAATGTCCCAGAGGTGTCCTAAATAGCCGAATCTTATCCCTGGATATTCAGGAGATCTGGGACGTGTCCCTTGGACGTTCTGCTGAGATCCCAAAACCATCCTGATAGGACATCCGTCGGATATCTGACAGAAGTCCTATATGGACATGAACAAGAATGCATTCCTTTTGCTTCTTTTTATGATCGAAGGGAGATAGCCAACGTCGCAAAACTTAACTCTGGAATCAGTTCTCTGCCTGTTTTCATTTAGGATCTAATGTGAAATTTTGGTATTAAGAATGCTAAACAAAATTAAGAAGGATCAGACGGCCGTTGCTCAGTAGTAGAGCGTTGGGTTAGGATTCGAGAAGTCCTGTGATCGATCCCAGCGGCCGAACATTCTGACGAGGTTTTTCCAGGGTTTTCCTAAGTCATTCCAGACAAATGTTGGGATGGTACCTAAAATATAGGCCCTGGGCGTGTGCCTTCCTACATCATTTCCCCTACCCTATCCTGACTTGAGCCTCACGTCAGTCAGATGCTTAAAGGCCTTAAAATATGTTCAAAACTTCAAGAATGATCTGCCGCTTTTAGAATTTCTAGAATAAATCGAGGTCACTAAATCCAAATCAAAAGCTCTCTTCCTGCTTCGGTTGAGGGACCAGCCTGCGTTCAGGGATTCTGCCAGACCCCTAATGGAGGGTCACACCACAAATCCAACTTAAACATTTTTACGGTAGTAAAAATCTATTAAAACGCTGCAAAATACCATCTCAAATTTAACTCGATACCCCCCAAACTGAAAATCCTGGAAGAATCCCTGTCTGCGCTATATGCTTTTAAATTGAGAGAGCAAAATAAGCAGATGATAATATTTTAAAGAGAGAAGTGCGCTAAAAAAAATCAGAAGACAGAGATTATCCCTTTACAAGTAGGAAATTTTAAAAGGAAGTAATGAAAGGAACATCGAGCTCTACGTAATAATACTGGAGTGATCGGATAGTGTCGAAAGGTAGACAGCATAGAACAAACATTTTACCTCGATCGTCCACTTCTAGTCTAAAAAATATAGATCACAATTTTAATTCAAACTTACTTTTCACGCTTGTTATCGCTGTGAGGTCCGTTTTTTTTATTTGTTTTAGGCAGGCTATTCATATACGTCCTAGCCACATGATTTATGATTTCTATTCGCGATTTTTTTTCAAGAATTAAGGCACAAATAAAAAATAGGCTGCCCAGCGATAACAAGCGTTAAAAAACTGAGTTAGAACTGGCCATATTGATTTGAACTCGAAGTGGACGATCCAGATTGTCCTCTCCCTGGCTTCGTATATATATATTTTTTTAATGACACCGATCAGTCCAGCATGAGTCTTAGACAGTTCTAAATGGAAATGAATAGTATTCCTTCAGCAGTTAATAAATGGTCATCATGAACAGCATCTTAAACGGCTCAAGAGTGGGACACTATGGCCAGGTCATCGTAATACAAAGAAAATGTTACGCTCTGATTGGCTTTTGCTCGACAATGAAGAATAAACTTAAACTACTAGAAGAAAAGAACGAAAAAAAAAAGGAAGTGAAAGATGATAATGGAATTGAACGAAAGAAAACCCATCTCTTAACACATCATATTTTTTAATAGATAAGAAAATTGAAAAAAAAGAAAAAGAAAAAGAGAGATATTTAATAAAGAAGCTCAATGATAAAGGGTAATTTTTTTCTTATTGTTTCCTCCTATCACATTAATCGATTTCTAAACCACTGGAAAATTATGCCTTGGTCTTATTAGAACAACTTTTAACCATGTTGCTAATGTCTGCAATTTTCTAGCAGAGAAAATCTTACATTAACGTTTTGATAAACTGTGCAGGTTCGTTGTGGCGATTGTTTTTCTTCAGTCACACATGAAAAAGATCGAAAGTGTGTAAAACACCTAAATTGAATAAAGAAACTTTCACTAGATTAAACTACAGAAGCTTGTTGAAGAAAAAAGATGTTGTGGTCTACTATAGTAGAGCTTGCAGATTCGCAGACAATATTTTTCTCGTGTCGGAAAAGGTATGAGCATTTTGGCACGTGGTTGAACCTATACATCTTGTACGTGTTAGGCTGGCTTCTCATGAACGCGTTAGACGCGTGCCTTGCTTGTAATTTGGCTTAGTATCACGTATTCAAGTATTTCTATTGGTTAGGACTGGTTTTCATGCATGCACCAGTTGTGTTCTTTGTTTGCGATTTGGCTGAGTAACCAATTGAAACTCGTGTTAAGGTGTTTCTGTTGGTTACTTACAGAAATAACAAGCACCGTACGGGGCTGCGGATACATGAAAAGTCGGTTCTAGTCCATGAGAGTCCTCAGTTTATTTTCAAACCCTCTGTTCTTTTGTTTTGTTTTTCATAATTTCAGACCTCATACTCGAGACGTTCAACTTATTTGGTTATATTTATTGCGAAATGCTAATGACTGTTTTACCTCAAACCAATTGCTTCTTTTAAATCCGTAGCTACTCCAGTGATATCTAGTAAAACACAAGGTGTAATGCTTTCACTCATATTTAACTTGTAAATGCTACCAATACCATGTACTGCTAATTAAACACACATTCCATAACTCAAATAGAAGACATGTTCATAACATGTAACTGCACATGCATCCTCATGCTGTGATCCAGTGTTTCTGCCAGATACATCCTATTGGGGTGTCAATCTAATTCTCGAGCGCAGCTCCATAATTTTTTGTGGTAAAAATCGATAGAAACCGTGCAAAACTCCATTTTCACCTTCCCAATTTTGACTTTACGCCCCCCCCCCCAAACTGGCGTAATCCCTGCTATGATGACAGACCAAACCCCGATAGCAGAGTAAACTTGATTACGACTTCTTGTAATCTTGTCATGTCAAGTGTATAGGTTTGCGTCAAACTGGTTATGGTAAACCTAAAACTTGAATCAAACTTACCGGTTTATACCTGACAAGATCGTTATAACAACCATGAAACCGGCCTGTCATGACACTAGCGACAAAATATATCAACACAACTACGTCAAGCTTGAATCAAACTTGAAATATCAACTCAGCTTAGTACAGTCAGTTTCAAACTGAAATCAAGCTTGTTACACCATTTTTAACTACACAAGTGAAATCAACAGAAAATCAAGCTTTTCGTAAGCTTGCTTTGCATATGTGAACACATAAATGTTCATAATTAATATTGCTTTACATTACCCATCAACACCTTGTCAGCTCACATATTACACATTATATTTGTTTCATATATGCATTGAATCAATCTGACAAATCGATAAAATTCACAGTTCATTACAATCCATTAATAATCGATTTAGCAACAAGAATTTACATTCTTCACAACCATAGACCTATATAAAACCAAGACATCTAAATACAAAAATAATCATGTGTTCATCGTTCCGTTACTATTTAGTTTTAATAAGCCACGTAGATATAGTCTCTGCAGGAAAATCATATGTGGAGTAGCATATGTTAGCGTTGTGCAGAACTATATGCAGGACAATTTTCAAAATTGTACACCCAAATCGTAAGCAAAGAACACCACGCCCGCTTGCATTAAAAGCCAGCCTTATACGCATCTTCCAAATTTTACGCACTTCACACGAACTAGAATAGAATAGAATTCACCTTTTTTACATTATCTTTTTTTTATTTCACAATGGTTCGTTGTGTCGTCATATTTTTGAACGTTAATTGAACTCATTTCCCGGACGTCATAGAATGATGAAATCATTCGATCACAGCGACGTAAGTCGGGTGACAATACAATATTCCATTAATAAATGGATAAATCACAGCCATATTCAATCCACTACTGGATGAGTTCTCTCCCCGAAGGGAGGAGTTTGTCTACTGCTCCCACGCTGACCAGATGGGTTGGGGGAGAAGAGCCTAAGCTCTCACTGTGATCGCCACTGTATTTTATTCACAGCAGCTCCCCAATTGTCCTCACGATGCTGGGTCAACACTGAACTTTTTTAAGCTCCCACCGGGAATCGAACCCGGGACCGCTCGCAATGAAGTCGAGCGCGCTACCGACTAGGCTACCCAGGAGCTCTGTTATTTTCATATATTTCTATATATTTATAAGTTTTAAAAGCATATTTTAATATATTTTTTAATACAGACTTCTTTATCCTAAAATATATACTAACCAGCAATGATATGGAGTTTTGCTGGTTGCCGAACACCGTAGGATTTGCTTCTCAAAACAGCTTGGGAAAAAAATAATAAAGAAGCTTTATTAAGACATTCTTTTCTTAAATAATTCGTACTAAAAAGTAAAAGAAAATAATTTTGTTTATGCATGACTAAAAAGAAAATAATAGGGCGCGACAATTCAAGAATTTATAAAGTGACTATACGTGAAAGCGCCCCCCATGCTTTTCTCTTTAGTTATGCATAAAGAAAATATTTTTTTACTTTTTAGTACAAATTGTTTAAGAAAACTATGTCTTTAAAAAGTAGTTGTGTTTTTTAATTATTTTTTTCATTATACGGAATGCAAATCCCCAAAACGCAACGGCATCGAGCAGGTCAATTTAACTACAAATCATTAATTATTCCTCAGGTGTCTTGCTAGTCATAGGTACGATATTCCATATCCGATATTCAAAATAAAGTAGATAATTTAAAAAAATGAAAGTAGCCAGTGAATTGAGGCTGATTTTATTTCCAGAATCCGAACAATAATATCACAATTAAAGCAGATATGTCACTCGGATCAGTTTCTCAAAATTACTTGGTAATATGCTGTCTAAATTTAGTACGAAAGCAAGGAGGAGTTAAATTTACTGACTAGTGTTAACATTTTTTTTCTTCTGTGATGTTAATATAAAACATACGTATTTTTTTCTCGTGTAATTACGTTATCAATCTTACCAAGTCATGCCAGAAACTAAACATAATACATCATGGACGTTTAAGTTCATTTTTGACATGAGTACAAAGATAATCATTTTTCTCTTATACATGGCAAAAATCAGGTAGAAATGTTTTCGTTAGTAGGTACGTTGCCCTCATATGAACTCTGTTGTAACTATGTATCGGCTGCCAAATGGCCCCATTTTAATGTTGAAGAGGAGGTGGTTCCCTTAGCATACTATAACTCCCCCCTCCTCCCCCGTACACACACACACACACACACACAGTGAGCGAGAGAGATAGGCTTTCCCCACTCGAGTTCTTTGAATGATATTCTAATGAACTCAGCGTAAAATTCATTGGAAGATTGCCGCGCATCAGTCAACGTGCTATGATGGGGCCAAGTTAAAAAAGATTGAACACAAGAGCTTAATCATTTAAATCCCGTTATGGAAGGAATCCCATGTAATTGTCCATGTTCTTGCTTGCCTAGGACCACACGGCCCTGCAAGGAAGTACGACCTCTTCTCTCTTCCTTCTCTCTCTCTGGGTAAAAATAAAATAAAAAGTTTTATGTGACGTCACACTTTTTGTTATTCGTCTTCAGTGTTAATTTATTTATATAAAAAGTTGTTGGTATCTGTGCTTGTATGTGAAAACTTGTCGGGTTTTCTTGTTCTTATTTATTTTTAAAATAGTCTGGTTATTTCGTTCGGTACAAATCCAGTACAGGGTAAGCTGTCCACACTAACCTAACTCAATCTTAACATAATTGAAAATAATCCTAACTGATTTAATATAACGAATTAGAACCAAAATAAAAAGTATTAAATGAAACCAGAAATGAAAAGACAGAATCATTATATATATATATTTTTTGGTATTAAAATAGGAACAAATTACGGGTAGGACACTGGTCCCATTTATCACATTGCCCGGATAACCCGAGTTTCTTCTGACTGATTAACTGGGTCATAAGAAATGTGTATACGAAGTTTTATTCACGGCAACCCACGGCTCGCAGAAATAGGGGGTTCAAAGTTGTAGGGGAGGGTGCCATAAAATATCCGGGCAATGGGATAATTAGACCGGAATTGATTTTAATTGATTGCTTGGGTCCTAAATGTGTATACGATGTTTGGTTCACGGTATCTCAAGTCACGAGAAAGTAGAAGGGTTGCTAAACCGGAAGTAGAGATATTGCTAAAAAATCAATTGATGAATTTTACTTTTGTGATCATAGCTTCTGCCACCTATTCGGACATTTATGTACGCTCTACACTACACATTCCTACGTCACACTCGCGTGGATGTTGTATCCTTGCTGCATACTTAGTCGCGAACACTCTAGCTAGAGGGAACACTGATGACGTCACTTCGTTTTATGAATGGCGCGTATTTTGTTACAAAAATTACGAGCACAATATGTCTCTAGCGAAAGATATCGAGCGGTTAATTAATTAGTCAGGTTAGATAATTTACATCTTTATACGCGATACACATTACGTAAAATACTCACTCCATGTGCTCGCCCCAACGCACAAGCAGCTAAATAGTTACAAACACTTTTAGCTCTTACATTCTCATTTCACATTTTCATGACTCGAAACGCTGTTACATTTTGAGTTTTAAAACTTCCATACAAGTTGGAAATATAGGTTTATCCAGAAAATATTAAAGTTAACCCGAAAAGCTAAGTTAACCCAAATCTTTAAATAAGTACATATGAAAGGCTTAGTGAGGAAAAATGGGGTATCCCTCATCTCTGCCGGAGCTCATACCATCTCCTATCTGATGGTATGCTCTAATTCATTGAATGATTAAATATTTTATATGACGACTAGAAACAATCCACACAAAACACTAAATATCTCACAAATATATTTCTGCGGGATATCCCCATTTCCACAACCAATAAACCCTTCATATATTGAATCGTGGTGTGCGTGGCATTAGAGTAATTCGAACTTAGTAATGATGAATGATTAATATGTGACATTCACTAACGCTTAACAATTAACCAATTCCACTCTTTGGCTACCTCCCCTTACAACTTGGCCCCCCCCCCCCTATTTCTGCGAGCCGCGGATTAATTTTAAAAAAATACACAAGAGCAAAAACATTGACCTAAAATTTTAGTCTTATGACACGACGTTCCTACGTCTCATTAAATTTTGTAATGCATCTAGCGAGGAGACAAGTTCAAGCAGTGGAGAAGGGTAATTTTAGTGACAGGAGTTTTTTTGTTTCCTTTTCCCGCCACACACTGCTTTCCAACTCGAGTGTAGTTGATATGACTAAAAAAATCGAATTCAAAACGATCAACCTTATTATTAGTTTTAAATACATTATTTTTTCTTGCAGATTCAGATTTGTTCTAAAAACTCAGCAAGTCACTAAATATTTTCTTTTCTGTTAGCAGGAGACCAATGGCCGACGTCCTAAACCAGACACAGGGCCCGAGCCTGGGTCTCCTGTAAAAGAAGTGGAAAGGCTCCGTACTCAGGTGGCTGAAAGGGACAAAGTTATTGCCGCCCTAAGACAGGCTGCGCGGGTAAGTACAAGCTTATTCCCCATATTCTTAATGTCAAAATACAGCCTGTATTATTTTTAACAGCAAGCAGCGAATCGTATACAGTATTACCATATTTCACTTATCTAGCTTGCTTTAATGCTAAGCGCTCGCACATTGAAGGTGTTTATTTAAGAGAATAAGACTAAGGCCCGTTTGACACTGAAGCATTTCTGCTACGATAAATCGTAGCATAAAAATCGTTATGGAATAAGGATCTTTTCCTATTGTACTTTGACACGGTAGCTTTTGTGATAGCACTACGATTTATCGTAGCAGTATCGTGTCAAGCGGACCTTAGAATTCTTTATAACAAAGTAAAACTTTAGGCTGAGGAGTTTGTCAACCTGGACGACACTAATCGCAGTCACACCTTTCTGTCTGCTCAATAAGATGATTTGCTATGCTTCATCTCAACTCGCTGGATCCAAGTTAGTGATTAAAATGAAAAAAATATTTAAGCTGCTTTGAATCCATAAGTAATGCTATGATAAACAGATTAATTAAATGATTTGTATGGAAAATTGTGGTGTACGGAGTAGATACATAGTCTGTATGAGAAAGTGTTGAATCAAAATTGGATCAAGATTTGGAGAATGGAAAAGTTAGCTGCGTATAGGAGATACATAATCAGAAATTGCTGATAAAGTAAGCGAAATATGAATAAAAGTAAGAGACAATATTGAAGGATGCGATTTAAAAAAAGGGAGAGAAACAAGAAGCAGCCCAACTCGTATGTCAACACAAAAAGGAAAGTGCAACATTAGGATAACTGGATAATACTTGCATTCAGTGACCGGCCACTTTCAGCAGAACGCTAGTGGTGATGATGAAATGATTTGTTTTTTATTTCCCCAATGCTACAGTGTCTTGGGGGAAAAATTACTCTGATACCTCGCTTCAGCAAACGAAAGAGGGAACATCTGTCTGATATTACTGATTTCCGTGGTTACCGAAATGAGTTTTGTAGTGGCTAATATCTACAAATACACTACGAAAAGAAAAGGAATAATACTTTCAATCAAGCATTACATCCAAGGTGACAACGTAAAAAGAAAGAAGTGGATAAAGTACTTAAAGGGATGAAGAAGAGAATCTCCAGAAGATGACACTGGATTCAGAGCAGAGATGTTGAGATTGGGAGGTGAAAAGGTGGAAATAAACTTTACCAAACTATCCTCATTGTGCCTCAGGAAGAGGGTAATACACTCAAGTTGGAACAGTGCTATATTTTTCTGCTACTCAAGAAAGGGGGCAAAGAATGCGTCAAAAAACTATGGACGCATTAGTTTATTTTCAGCGCTGTACAATATGTCGTGAAATGTATTGAAAGAGATAGATTTTAATTAGGGAAAAGAATAAGCTATTTTTTTTTAGTAGATTTAGCACAATGAGATTATGGAAAATAGTAATTAATATGACTTCCACTGTGTCTAGGGTTAATAGATTTTGAAAACGCATTCGATTTGGTCTGTTTAGCAGTGGTACCTAAACCACTTCAACATTTAAGGTATTAAAGGTGCATCCCACATAGCATTGTTTCTTGATTCAAGGTTCAAAATTCCCGTGATTTTGCCTTGTTAGGCTTGACGTGATGCGACGAGTATATTTCAAGCTTGATACAACCTTGATTTTTGCTAGATAAAATATACTTGAACTTAACAACCCAATTTCAAGCTTGATTATGCCTTGCCTAAACAAGGCACTTCGTCACTTTGAAAAATCAAGCATGATTCTAGTTTGATTCAGCCTTTTTGCTTATTTTCAGCTTGCTGGCTTACGTTTCAACGATTCAAGCTGATTTTGCTATGTGGGATAGATTAAATTGCTACAAAAGCATGTACTTGCTTGCCACATCTGTTATTAGTCTACATCCAGTGTGAATTTCAAATTTGGAAAAGAGATAGAGATCAAATCTTCAAAAATATTTTCTGTGGTTCTAGAGGAAGTATTTAAAAATTTTAATAGGGATGAAGTTGGAATGAAAATGAGTGACGAATACCTTAAATTTGTTTCAATTCTTTGATAATTTATTAAACAACACCGAGCAAATACGTGTGGAATTCATACTAGGCAATATTGTAAAAGGAACGGCCATTTATCATGAATTTGAGTGTACAACGAACATGCTTAAAAGAAATAAATAAAGAACAAATAGAGAAGATTGCTATGGTTGAGTACGTTTCGAAAATAAACTTTGAAAAATATAGTTACAAATGTGTGTATAGCGTTACGTCTATAACCTGTGTCTTACGTGTTGCGATATACGGCTGTGAAACGTGGATATTGAATATTCAAACGACCCAAAAATGAATAGTTGCGCAAAGAGCAATATGGATATGCATGCTAGGAATAATTAGGAGGGACAGGAATAGAAATGAATGGACTCGAGCTTAAACAAAAATATAAAGATAAAAAGGTAGAAGGTGAGATGATGTACGCGTTTAAACTTTCATTACGGAGTCTGACGGCCGCCATATTGATGACGTCAGAACCCTGAAACGCACAATGAGATTTTGGGGGTACTTTTTATGAGGAATGCAGAAGTAGTAATTGCAACAGGTTTCCTTTCATTTTTGGAATATCCAGCTGTATGTCTAGTTTAACTGCACTGTTAAATTTCATTCGATTTGTGGTACTCATGTATTATAAAATTATACAATATTGTATGTGTTGATGTATTAACTCGCGTCTGCTTATTGTGGCTCTATTTTCTCTTTCTGATTATAGGAAAAGGATCGTAAACTTGACCAATTAATGAACAGACATCGAAAAGAACAACAAAGGCAGTACTATAGGGTAAGTAGGTGCGATTTTCAGCTTTCAAATAGAGGGTTAAGTTCTCACAAGTTACTAGGCCTAAAATGAAAGTTCTTAAACGACATATACAGACCAATGTTGCCAACAGTAGACGACCAAAATGGTTAAATCCAGGGGGATGAAAATCTTATGGCAAGAACGTGTAGGCATGCTCTTGTTTGTATTTTCATCGCTGCACGCGTGGTGGCGTTAAGGTGCAGTTTCGTTTGTGCGATGGTTGCATGCTTTGATCGCAAGCAACTGCTGCACGCGTCACTGCATTGACACGTTGAAGGGAAATCAGTGGAGTAGGTTTGGTTTGTGCATCGGACGCATGATGTCGCATGCAACTGTTGCAACAACTCCTCGGAGACTAGTCAAGCTGTAGCACTCGCATGCGTTGCAAAGTATTGTGCGCAACTTACATTCGTGTTTTTCTTGAATTTACAACTATTTTGTACCAAATATGAACCTCAGCAGAGATGAGGATTGAAAGCTACGTCAAGAATTGGACGAAAATGCTATTAAATTGTTGGTAAAACCCGAAAGAAAGAGAATGCATGCACAGATGTAATGGACCTGTAGTAAGTCTGGTGTTCAATAGATGGCAGCAAATTGAAGTAACACTATTATCTTGGACGTGTACGCTTTTCATGTACGTACTCGTTACAAGCGTTCCTCGCTTGCAATTTGTCTGCGTTAACACATATTTCAATTGGATACTCAATCAAATCGCGGACGACGCACACGCCTAGCGTGTATATGAAGAGGTGTACAAATGTGAACGTTTGCACCAAAGTTCTTGGTTGCCAATTGGAAAATGTGCAACAAGTTTGCTATGTAATATTGGCCGCAACTTTCCAAAATATACTTTACCTATTCTTTTGCAAGTCCGGATCAGATTAATTTCCGTTAATAATTTTGAAGGTTGAGTTCATCCAGGTGCTGATGCAGACGAACTTTCAAATCTCCAAGTAAGTGGATTCGAAGACAGGTCTCCTGAGCCTCAAGTCAGATGTCTTATCGATTGGACCACTTACAGTTTTCTACCAAATAGCAATTATTGTAATACGTTAGTCATAAACAAAACTGATACAAAGTAAAATTGATAACATACTTTAATCCCAATCATAAATCACAAACTTCACTACGTAGGCAAAACGAAACAAAAAGAACGAAATTAACGGTGCTTCAGCAAGCGAAATAAACTTGTAGCAAAGTTACCATGACACATTTATGTACGGAAACTAAAGTTCAGTTAAAACCATTGACTTCTATCTAAAAGCGATACTGGACTGACCAATAGCATAAAAAATTTAGTTAATATACGAAGCCAGCGAGTAGAGGAAGGGACAGTTAATTTCGATCGTCCACATCCAGTCCAAACTAATAGGAAATAGAGCAAATTTTCAGTTCTAGCTCAGTATTTTACCTTATCTCTGTGCGGTTAGTTTTTTTTATTTATATCTTAATTCTTTGCGTAAATAATATTTACACCATATACTATTATATGCATAGTCTGGTACGTGCATAACCCAAGAATTAAAACAAAAAATAAACTGCCGCACAGCGATAATAAGCGTAAAAAAACTTAGGTAGATATGAAATTGGTCCATATTGGATTAGACTTGGAGTGGACAATCGAGGTTAAATGTTTGCTCTGGTGTCTATCTTTCGACACTAGCCAGTCACTCCAGTATAGTTACGTAGAGCTCAATGGTTAACGCAAATTTGCCGATTTTTTTTTGCTGATATCTGGGGATTATGCTAGATAACTACTGTTAAGAAAAAAGATGACTATTGATTCTATATTTGTAGCAGTTCATGGAGTTGGAACCAGTTGCTGAAGTAGAAGATTCGTTAGAAGACGCCATGGGGGAAGGACCAAGTTCCGATTCATCAAACGATTCAAGCAGTGTTGCTCCTCTTACTCTTTCACCACCACCATATCCTAGTGACATTTGGAGTGAGGTAGGTGGCTACCCTGCTTTGAAAATTAACAACTAGTATTAATCAGTGTCAGAAACAGAGAACTGTAATTTAATGTACTGAAGTGCTCGATTACATTACGAATCAAGTTAGTATCTGGAGTCAGGCATGGAAAGGTACAATTAACCTCCTTTAGTTCACTTGGAATTTAATCCAAAGTGGACCAACTTTTAGTTCTAAGGCAGTATTTTTACGTTTGTTCTATGTAGCCAGTTTTTTGTTTGTCTTATTTTTTAACAAATTACTTTAGTATTATATCGCAGTTCGGTGTGTTCATAACTCAAAAATCAAAGAAAAATTGAAGAACATGCCACACAGCGATAACAAGCGTAAAAAACTGAGTAAGAACTAAAAGGTTGGCCCGTTTTGGATTAAATCGAACAAGGCTAAATTTTTGTACTGACTTCTATCTGCATATACTAATCGAGCACTCCAATATCTTTACGTACTGCTTAATTGTAAAATCAAGGTTTAAAAGGGGGCTATTTCTACTTAAAAGAATTTCGAAGTCCAGGTACGGGAAATGACAAATGACGATTTGTTGTGTAGGAGGGTATGCAAGGGATTTTTTTTTTTCAGAAGTAGATTTTTATGTGGGTATCAATATAGAGAAAAAAATGGGGACTATATAAGAGAGTTTGTCCATTTTGTTCTGTGTCCCATCACGATAGTCATTTGGTGGGTTGCTGAAGAAACCAAATACGCCTGAACATTCTATTTTTTGCTACCAGAGGGTAAAATTAGTTTATTCAAGAAGGTGATAGTTTCTTCTTACTTTCTGACAATGCTGTGGCTACGTACAGGTCTGACGTTCGCCGTTATCAGCGCTTATGTAACAATCAATAGGAAATAGTCATAATTTGAATCGGAGCAGTATCACAACTCCCAAAATGGTTTCTCTCTTACGGGAATGAAACATTGATTCGCAAAGTATGCGGGGTGAGATGAAGCGGACGATGAAGAAAGCAAGATGGCGTATGAAGAGTGCAATTAAGCTTTGTGTTTGTGTGTGTATTTTCAAGGGAAAGTGATGAAGAAAAGATGCCGAGGCAAAAAATATTACAATTCATAGCAATATTCCATTACACTTACAGAAATTGGATATATTATCAAGGATGGATTAACAGGAAGGAATTCGAGAACATATATGAAAGAAAATATATAGAAAAATGTAGAAATTGGTGACAATGTCAGAGAGTAGTGCCATAACATTCTTGTAGGGTTCATAAGCGTTGTCAACGACGAACGTTGGACTGGCGCATAGCCACCGCCTTCTGAAGAAAACAGGCTTTGCAGATTTTGCTAACAATTCTTCACGTAATGACAATGCTTCGTTTTAGAATGTGTATTATATACGTAGATTAACCTAAATGGTAGAAGGGCGTTTCGTTACAATATTCATTCTTTGTGATGTAACTTACTTTAATAGGTCTGTGTTATGCAATTATATTGTTTATGTATATTCAGTTCCAATACAATGTTATGACTTGAACTTCGTCCTAAGTGCTAAAGAAACAGTCAACTTTTGAGAATTATACAATGATTTTTTTGTAAGGTTAATGAGAGTGTTATTTTTAGGGAGAAGGGGAAATGATCTCTTATGCTCCTCCTGGTATCTGACTCAGCTATTTTCTCGTAAGGCGAAGCTTTTCCCCATTTAATATACTTTTTTTTTCTGCGTTTTTAATGCATGTTGATAGATTTTAAATTTGTTTATGGTAGTGTAAATTTTAATTTTTTGATCTACAGAGATTGAAAAATATTATTTCGCAGTGTATACTCAACTTTGGCTGTCATCCATTTTTTAGTTTGGGAGCGTAAAGGCAAAAGTAAGGTCTAGTTTTATGGTTTCTGTCGCTTTTCGTACGTCGGTAAACATTTCAAAGTTGGGTAGGTGTTCTCAAGATTTAGGGGTGTAACACTTCAATTTCAGAAGGGAGTATAGCGGTTTCACCGAAGGCTCCTCCCCACTAACACTCTGTATACCAATTTATCCCCTACCTTTCTATCTCTTTCAATGACAAATAACCCTGAACTTAATAAGTTATGTACGACCTATTAGCGAGATACAGAAATAGATATCCCAGGGTCAATCGGTGCTCTGTTCCAAATTTTCAATGCGCCCTCATAAATAATAATTTAATTTTCCGAACTTATACAGTAACAATAACAATTTCATAAATTTCACTGATATGTCAATGCTAAAGTCTCGAAACAACTCAACTCTGCATTTGTGACGCCCCCATTCCGGCGTATTAATTGATTTTACCTAGAACGCCAGTATTTTTGAAGTAGTTAATTCTTACATATAGTAAGAATAAGTTTATCATAAAAATAGCGTACTTAGTGAAATATACCAACATAATGATTCTACTGCTATTTTGAAATTTTTAATAATAAGATTTTTCTTCCAAAATTTGTAATAACTGAAGAAATAAACAACTAACGACGTAGATCACCCCCGCCATCTTGGTACGCACTTTCCATTGATTTACATGGGAATTGTTTTACTCGTCTTATATCTCTCAGGAGCATACTTTTAACTTCTGTTTTCACCCAGTTTATTTTCATGTTCTCTTTAACTCATGCTATTTTATAGAAATGCAATATTTTACACACGAACAGTATAATTTCCCGTTAACATATTGTGATTTATATGGTAAACTATTAATAATACATTATACTTATATATTTGAAGAAACTTCACAAACCAAAACTATACAAGAGTCAAAATAACCACCAAGACAAATTTTGTGAAAGCAGAACTTAAATATTCTACTTCCGAGAGGCATAAAATGAGTAAAACAATTCCCGTGTAAATCCATGGAAAGGTCATAACAAGATGGCGGGGGTGATCTACACCGTTAAGTAAAATTTTAAAAAGTTGTCGTTCCATGCTTACCGGTACGTTTTCTACTAAGGAAAAAATGCCAGCTTTATAGGAGAGGAAGGATTCTTGTTGGTGAGATTTAATAAGATGGTCAGCATTATTTTACTGAAACATGTTTGAATATCCTCTCTCCCCGGGTAATGCAGGAATGTCAAATAAACATATATGTACAAAGATTTCTAATTGCTTGTTGTCTGCTGGAGGTGGATATGTATGATAATCAAACCTCCGATCTCTTATTATGTAATTGTTTTAAATGTCAATATATTTGTGAAATTAATTATTTATGTATGCCTTTTTTTTTTCAGTTTGCCCGGAAAGAATACGAAACGTTATTTTCACAACTTACTAAAGAACATCAGGAACTCCAACGCTCATATCAACTGCTCCAGACACAAATTGGCAACAAGACTGATCCAGAACGCGAGGGCAAAATTCGTACAAAATTAGAAAATGAATTGTTTGTAGCGCAGGCGAAAATTCGTGACTTAAAAACACTGCTTGGTGAAAAGGGTATTGAGAGCAGTCTGGTGGAAGAAAAAGGAAGCTTGAATTCGATTAATCTAGCAATGGCGGAGAAAATTAAACATCAGCAGGAGAAAGAAATGGAACTACAGACTGAACTTCAGGAACTGCGTGACCAGAATGAATTGCTGGAATTTAGGATATTGGAATTAGAAGAATGCCACGAGAAGGTAGGATTTGGTCCCTTTTGGAAGTTAGAATTGTGGTCCTTTTGCCCCATACTCTTATCTGCTTATAAACCTAACAATTCTTGTGGCAAGTAGATATAGCGTTGGGAGGAAATTTTAATAGTCAAGTAAGTGATGGGTTTATGATGAGTAATGATTTATTCTAAGCAAAATAGTTTCTGTAAACGTCTGTAGTAATTCAGGTAACAACTGCCCTCTTCTGTAGTGGGAAACACTCTTGTTACATTGAGCAGTCTTTTCACTGCTGCGCTCAACGGGATATCAATGTTGTAAGATGTTCTTTATCACAGGAACACAGTGAATCACCTTTTTATTTTTTTTTGTTTCCGAAAACGAAAATACATTTTTTTTCGCAATAAATATTATTTGAATGTGCTTTCCTTTGATTTTTTTTTTTTTTTATATGATTCACTATTAAATATTGTCCAATGTAAGTACAAACTCTTCTACCCCAGAAAACTCAAGTTTATTTTGGAAAGTAAACATTATAGCTATAAGGAGGGAGTTTTCTTTTACTAAGAGGTCTTGGTGCCCTGTGTTTTTTTCATGTTTTTAAAAATACTGGACAAATGACGCAACAATGAACTTTTGGTACGCAAACCCGATAATACGTAGGCATTTCTTTCAAATGAACTACCCCCACAGATGATAAATTTGAAAGCCTACAGTGTATGACGTCAGCTATCAAGGCCATTCGAATTTCTCAGCTAAAACAAACAGTTTGAAAATCTCAAATAGTTCATTCGATGCACATTTTATAAGCATTGTCGCGGCAGCTTCCTAAAATTTCATTGTTGTCTGTCATTTGTCCAGCATTCTTAAAAAAATATGTAAAAAATACACAGGGGGTAGGTACTAAGTCCTCCTAGAAATAAGCATAAAGACACGTTAGGCAGACAGACCAAATTTCGTATAATTAAATGTATTGACTATGTGTCAATGACGATAATCATGCTTGAAACATTGATTTTGGGGCTTGAATAAAGTTGGAAACTTTATAGTGTAATTTTGAATGCATTTTGCCCCACATTCCGAAGTTTTTTTTTTTTCGAAAACTTGATTTTGAACATGAGCCAAAAGCTTGAAATTGTTCATGTGAATACTTGGAGGCGCTATAAGCGTCTTTCACTATTGAGATGCACATCTTTCCGAAGGGTTTCAATCATCTTTGTCAGAAGCACTCTTCCTGCAGTCTCACATTATTGAGGTTAGAATGTTTTGGAAACACTATATAAAACACTCAGTACCTGTTATTGGGTCCAAATAAAGTTTGTATTTGGATAATATACAAAAAGCAATGCTGAAGCTGTCAGGGAGTGTTTTAATCGCATACGTTTCATGGGCGCTAACTGTTTTCATCTTCTGGTAGTGACTAACATTTCAATAAATATAGAAATGAGATGCTTTTTTTCTGTTTTCTTTTTTTTTAGGCCTCAGTTCGAAGCCAAGGGCCAGACACTCGTGATGTTTGGACGGACACAGAAAACGACGACATCAGTGATTCTGGAGTGCTTTCTCTCCCCACGAGCGAAGAAATTAGTAGCGATTTGGATGTCAGTCTGTCAGATTTCAAATTGGTAAGTGGTTTTTTTTTTTTGTTTCACCAGTGGCGGCTTTGTATTGGCTTGAATGAATAGGTAAAACACTGAAAATAACACCTTTCTTGGGTTTGAAACTAGAGGGGGACCTGGAAAACATCCTCTAAAGCAAATCAAAATTTCAACGTATTAGAACGTTAATTGTAACACATTTAAAATAAATTTTGTTTATAGAGGGTTTAAAATAATAGGTCTACTACTAATATGTCAGGAGACTGGAGACCTTTCTTCAGTGCTCCAATGCCTGACACTCTGAGATGCACTCAGCCTCTTATCAAATTGAGAACCAGTGTGTTCATTGTATTCCTGGACACCTTAGGAGGTAAAGGCGGTCGACCGTGGGACTGAGCGCAAAGCACAAGGGATAGCTTTACCTTTACGTCAGTAGCGAAGGGTAATGTGTGCGTTCTGGTCGTTTAGGGGATGATAAAGTTGAGTACACCAAGATATCCCCTACTTTCAGAAACATTAACTATATCCTCACTTATAACGGGTCACATCTAGTTTCTGAGACGAGCCGCCACTGTCAGTCATTCACACTTTGCATTGAGCACATTTTCTTCAAAAGGTATAATGTTTATATTCGCTTGGAGTTTAGGGTTTAGTAAATGAATCAAAACTATCGGAAGTAAACATAAGCTTTTTTATTTTTTGAAAGCTGAAATTATTTTAATAAAAGCGGACTATTATTGTTGGTATACGAGAATTGTTGGTATTTTCTTAACAATAATTATAATCCCGTGACTATACTTTATGAACAATCTTGACTTGTCGGCCACAAACTATGAGGGCGGAGGCATGAGATACGGAGGCGTGGACTTTGGTCTCAACCGGCCAGGCTAAAAGTTTCCAGACGTCTGGCCAGACATATCAAAATCCAGTTGTGGACCGTTATACTGCCCCCGAAATGTACCCCCTCGAAGCAGTGGGCCAGGCCAAAAAAGTAAACTGAAATCCATGGGGCAAGGAAAATTTGAGGGGGCCTGAGCCCCCTCCTAGTTTCTTGGCTACGTACCTGGGTGTTTAGGTTTTGGATATATTCCTGAAACGTTTTATTTTTCTTTGCAGGAAGCAAGGCATGAAGAAGTGAAAGATAGATTGTTACAATTAGCGAAAAATTTAACGAACACAGCGGACAAATGTTGCTTACAGCAAGTTCTGGCTTTACTGGAGACCTACGAGTCAAGACTGGAAGGTTTGGAAAAAGGACACGGTTCCAGTAGCGATCATAAACACCAGCTTAAAAATATCTTCGAAGCGTCAACTATTATGACGATGGTAAGGATTATTATTAGGATTTAACGTAAGATAAAACACATAACACATTATCATTTTTAAACTGAGTGTATACTTTGTTGTCCATAGGGCCTTTTTTTGTGGATTTAAATGTCCATTTCGTGAAAATAGTGCAGTCTCAATCGAACCTAATAATAATGGGTCATTTCATGTGAAATCGACCAAAGCAAATGGATGCTCAGATACTTAGATTTTTTTTATATATATTTAAACCATGGATAGCCATGTTAGTAAGCAACACAAAACACTTTTTATTTTATTTTTATCAGCAGCCATTTTGAATTTGGCTCACTTTTTTTCTTCACTGCGGCAGGCAAAAATAGGGTTTTGCAAGGGCTTAGAAAAAAAAAGCCACTGCTCTCTTCTTATTGAAGTCCTGGTTTCCACTGGTTGAAAGAAGATATTTTGGGCTTTTAGAGATTCATAAAAATTTCGAAAAATATTTTTGAAATCTGGACTTATAATTCGACCTTACTCATGACTCAAATCACAGTTTTTATGGACTATTTAAAGTGACTTGGGGTTGAAACCACAAGTTGCGATTTTCTGTGTAAGAACTATGTGTAGTACAGTTTCCAGAGATATAAGCAAAAAGTTTGGATTTGGCGCCCTTCCAAGCATTTTTTGGCCTTAAAGTTAAAAAAAATCGAAATTTCGGGAATTTCAAGGTCAAATTTCCGAAAAGGGGGGGGGGACCAGATTGAAAATTATTGTTTTCGCTCAACATTCCGTCTACTACTACTGTACAAAACACCTGTAAGTTTCATTTTGTGGTTCGAAGTGGTATAGAAGTTGTAGGGTGTCAAAGCATGAGCAAAAGTAGTAATGGATAGGCAATCGGAAATATGCCATAAATTACTTAATTTTAAGTTTTCTATGCTTATTGATTTTATTTTATTTTAACAGTCGCACATCAAGGCTAAATTTGCACCGATAAACACCAAAGGAGGTGGGGTGGAGAACTTAAAATACATATTTGGGTCCAATCACAGACGTAACGTCCGAAGAGGAGGTCTCTCCCCATTTTGGTGTTTATCGGTGCAGTTTTACCATTTCGAACCACAAAATGAAACTTGCAGATGTTTTGTACAGTAGACCCTATTAGTAGACGGATTGTTGAGCGAAAACGATAATTTTCTATCTGGTCCCCCTTTTCGGAAATTTGACTTTGAAATTACCGAAATTTCGATATATATATATATATAACTTTGAGGCCAAAAAATGCTAGGATGGGCGCCAAATTCAAACTTTCTTCTCTGGAAACAGTACAAGGGATAGTTCTTACACAGAAAATTGCAACTTGTGGTTTTAACACTAAGTCACCTTAAATATTCCATAAAAATTATGAGTTTGATCATGATTAAGGTCGATTTATGAAACCCTTAAGTCCAAATTTCAAAAAATATTTTTCGAAATTTTTATACATTTTTAAAAATCCGAAACTATCTTCTTTCAACCAGTGAAAACCAGGACTTTCTATCTTTATTAGGAAGAGAGCAGTAGCTTTTTTTCTAAACCCTTGCAAAACCCTATTTTTGCCTGCCGCAGTGAAGAAAAGTGAGCTAGATTCAAAATGGCTGTTGATAAAAATAAAATAAAAAAGAATGTTTTATGTTCAAATATGAAAAAAAAAATCAAAATGGTCGAGCAACTCGTGCTGGTCGATTTCACATGGAATGACTCTAGTACTAATAAACCTCGATTGTTAAAAGTGCCTGATTAAAGTGTAGTCGTATCAACGTAGAAAGTGAGTGGTTTATCTATCCCTGGCGCCATCTTCAATTTGGTTTAAATTTTGCACATATTATATAGATAGTTATGCAATATATTAGCTTGGATTAAATGTTCAAGAAAGGTTAATGATAACCCTGCTCGTGCCATGTGGCCTTTGTGGTGAACAAACACCGTGTGCGTGGGTTTTCTCGAGGTTCTCAACGTTTCCTCCCACTTTCTTTATTCCACCAATCATCATCCATCCAATCTGAGCCAGAGTTGCCTAAAGGCTTTAAAAATTAAATTCAAAAGTCATTGATAGAATTCATTTGAAGTTATCTTTATTCTTGTGGACGTTATTTCGTGTTTATTAAATTTTTTTTCTATAATATACGAAAGCAGTGTCAGCTTCGTTTCCAGTAGAGATTATAATCTAACTTTGCAACATTCAAACCTCATTCCCCATTCCTTCTTGTCTACAGCTTTGCACATATTCATTTCTTCAGATGTCTTGTTTCTGAAAGCAGACTTCTTTATTTAAACCTTTTTCTTGATAGAGGATTTCTTCTCTTTTTTTCTTTCTTGACTTATTTATCTTGCTTTTCATTTTTTTTGTCTTTCTTTCTATTTCTTGTTTGCTTTCCTTCTTTCTTTTCCTTGTTCGCTTTCTTTCCTGTTTCCTTTATATTTCTTGTTTGCCTTCATTCTTTGCTGTTTGTTTTCTTTCTTTTTCTTGTTTGCTTTCTTTCTTATTTGCTTTCTGTCTTTATTTTTCTGTTTCATTACTTTCTTTGTTGTTTGCTTTTACGTTTCTTATTTGCCTTCTTTCTTTTATGTTTGCTTTCTTTCTATCTTCCTTTCTTGTTTGCTTGTCTTCTTTATCTTGTTTCACTTTTTGTTTTTTCATGTTTGTTTACTTTTTTCTTCTTTATCTTCTTTCTATCTTTTTTGTTTGCTTTCTTTCTATCTTTATTTTCTTGTTTTCTTTCCTTAATGTTTGTCTATCTTACTTTTTATTTATTTCTTGTTTGCTCTTTCTTTTCCTTCTTTTGTTTTTCTTGTTTTCTTTCTTTTTTCTCTCTTGCTTTATTTATTTATTTTTGGTGTTGAGATTATCACCAGTAAAAGGTAAAGCTTTCCCCTGGGCAATGCGCGGCGCATGGGGGCCCCAGTCCTTTACCAGGCTATGTCTATGTTTTAATGCATATCTTTAATTTTTGCTTTTAATCCAAACCACAGCTACCCCGCCCGTTTAAAACTCTTTCTTGGGTGTGCGACGATTTAAAAATATGCCCACACAACAGGTGACATTCGATAATTTTCGGGTCTATCATAATGACCTGTAATTAAATTTCAAAATAAATATTGAATGAAATTATTTGAATTTCTTTTTATTAGCAAAATCACAAAAGTCTCGTACGTTTTCGCGGCACACCTAGCAAATCTCGCGGCCCACCTGTTGAGAACCACTGTTGTAAATAATGCATGGAAGTCCATAAGATATACGTTGAATTGAAAACCACATTGTTTTAAACAATTTTTCATTCGTTAATTAACATCATTGTTTCAACTTTTTTTTTTTTCAAAATTTCATTGTTGCTTTGGTAACAATGTTTTAAATATTTATTTAAATTTTATGATGTAAATAAACCACATAAACGGGGAATATAATTAATAACCAACGTAACTTTGTGACAAAATTTTCTAATCTTTGGCGTGATTAAATCCAGAGGGCGATGCAAAATTTGCAGTACTAAACTTTCATTTGAAATGGTAAGGAACTTTTTTACAAGAACATTATTTATTAGATGTTTGCTTTAGGCAGAAGCTTTGTGTAAGTAATTCGTTACAAAATGCATGTAGAAAGATTGCTCCCTGTAATAATTAGGAATCGAACAAGGATGTCCCAGTTAACCGGCCGAATAAATTTGAGTAACTGAGGGAAACTGGTTCAATTCCTTGTCAACACAGCAAACAATCTCTCTTTGTATTTTTTCTTCTAAAAATTGTGTATTGTTGTTTGAGGATTTAGCCTAGGTTCAATACCCTTAGATATGTTTGTTCATTAAAGCGAAAAACTATTAACTCTAGCAATACCAATGGGGGGGTTAGAGGCGTTAAGCCCAATTAAAGATGACTTAAACTAACGAATCAGTTCAGTTACATATTGTATTATGAGTGAACATTTCTTTAAGAGTAAGCTGTAACAGTACTGAAGCAAATACTTTAAAACTTTCTGCTGTACTGTTACTATTGTAATCCTTGCCAGCAATATTTCGTAGAAGACTAGAAAAGTTTACAAATAATAATTTCCTTCTTCATGTAGTGAAAGTGTATCATAAAGCACAGTAAAATCTTAGTGTGTGTTGTCACAGTAAGCTTCCTAACAGGACAGTAACCTCCCTATTAGGATATAGAGTGCACTCTATTAACAAACTGTTGAACTAACTATAAATATCACTCGGAAAGAGTTGAGAAGCACCTTTGCGGTCTAGCAAAGAAAGCATCGTATCAGTGTGCCAGTGGACTCTGGTTCAAATCCCACTCAGCTTACTTTTGTTAAAAAAAAAGAAACGTCATTTTCTTACGTTACAAGTTAGCGGAAGGCTGTCATATGATCAGAAAGACAGGAGGCCATCTCGCGTGCGAACTAGGACTTCTGAAATGTCTATCGAAATGGTCTAAATGTACCTAATCGTCACCTTTCCAGCCAGAAGGTACTATGTCCAATGTTGGAAAAAATTAAATTAACACTGTAATTAATGTCCTTCCAGAAAGTACTGTTACAAAATGGCTATCAGTGACTTGTTTGGCAACGATGTAAATTAACTAATGCTGATTACTTGGCGTGCAATTTCAAACTTTATTATTATTATTATTTTGCCGCAAAAGTGGTTCTAAGGTGACGAAATCTTCCCATCTCTACTAATGGCTTACGAGCAGAAACGGCAGCTTACTGAGTTCAATCTGCAAGTAATTTTTATGGATTAAATTCTGCAAACATATTTACTCAAGTATGAATAACACATACGTTACTATCGAAGTTTACTGAATAGCTTTTGATCCATTTTACAAGTCGTCTTCGATCCTCCGCAATAGTCCTCATTCTAATATCCTATCATCGCTTCCCAAAGAAAGGGTGTACCCTTTCACGTATTTGACTAAATGTGTTTTTGTTAAGTCTTCCAAAATTTGTTTAAATAATCTCCATTTGCTCAGGAAATAAATAAGTTTTAATTTGTACACGTGTTTCGTGGTCAACAACCCACTATTTTTCAGAGTATTAAAATAAATGCTTGATACATATTGCAGCTGCAAGGTATCTTGGAGAAATAAAGGTTAGCAAATTATATTATAATATTTGAAGGCTGTGCGGCAAAAACATGGTAACCCACAAATGTTTATTTTTTGAGTTATTCAGCACCCGATGGAAAGGAATCATACCGCGTTGTTTAATGTTGTCCGACTTCAAATTGTGGTCCAGAGATGGCAGCAATATTTACTTATGGTAAGCCTATTGTAACATTTTGGGATTCATAAGATGGTAACCAACAATTCAGATGGCGGGAAACGAGGAGCAGTATACCAGCTTGCCACTAAAAAGGAAAAGAATTTGTAAATTAAACATTTCTTACAGCGAGTTCAGTGAAAAGATTTATTCTTGAGCGAATATTATGGTATAAATAATAAAACATGGTAACCCACACAGCAGCATGAAAAATAGAAATTCGTTATTTTGATTTGGTACAATTATTTTAAGCCTTTATGTATAGCTTTACGTGAAAAATCAGCTTTCAGCCAATGAAAATGACTTGTGCAGCAGTAAAAATCGCACCCTTCATATATTCTGCTGCGTCTGTAAAAAAAAATAGACTTCATATTCTACTATGAGTTCTATGGCAGAGCTACCTAGCGGATGGATTGAAAATCACGTGCTCTGAACAAAAATCCACTAGTTTTAGCGCGGCCAGAATTGGGGAAGCGTGCTAAGTCTATCTATTATGAAGTCTATGGTTAAATTGATTAGGTAGACGGCAAATTCCAGATTGTCATGAAACTAGAAGACCACTATAATATACGGTAATGAATTACACTAGGAAACTAAACTTCCATATTTATTTGCTACATATGCAGAAAGAACGTATAGTCTTGAATATTCTTCAGTCCATCGTTACCACGAAATTCAGCGGACTTCCACAAGAAATACCGATAAAAAAAATGATACATTATGCCTTAAATTTAGTACCAATAACAAATATACAAAGTATTGAAAAAAAAATAGGTAAAGACAGGTCATGGGGACTAAGATTGGGACTTATGAACAGTTACCGTAACGTAGTAAAATAGTTATAAGAAATTTTCGAACTAGGAGGAAAATTCAAACCTCAAATTCTTGTGAAAATGCAGATATTCAGAAAACATCCTTTTAACCACGAATTGTCGACTCATTTTCGAAGTATGAGAAAATCAAGATTTACAAAGACGATGTGTAATGATTTACTTAAGGTGCTGGAGGAAGGGTATTCAATTGTTAAAATACCTTGTCCTTAAATCCATTACCATGTCTCTTACAAACAATAGCAGAAATACATTATCCAGAACCTATACGTATTTCGGAATATAGAGAGAAATTGAAATATAACTATTTTATATACTAACTGTAGAATGTAGAAATTTGGAATGAGAAAATAAAACACTATGCCCTTAAGTACAGATTAAATCTTAAGTATTAATATATTCTAAGCGGAATGCTACGCCATGTTTAAACATCTCTGTAGTTCGTTTATTTTTTACCGCAATCGAAAAAAAAAATCCAGCTCTACCAGATTCACTGCCAAAAGTGCAAAAATTATATAAATCAATATACAAAAATCGTCCACTTGTTTATGAAGTTTTAGGACGGTTACACCTTTAAAAAAATTGTATTTACACATATATTTAGCCATTGTTGCTTTATGTCTAGATGACGTCTTGTAATTGCGATTGAAGCATATATTTTACTTAAAATTACAAACACACAATCGTATTATTTAGTGACTACTGTTAATAACAGTTAATAACAAGAAAAAACATTCAATAAATTTCGTAAAATATATTGAAAGAAACCTTAATACATTGCCGTTTCTAGGAAGTAGTTTTTAGATTTAAAAACTCCTCGCTACATTACTGTATTCGTATGTAGAACTACGAATGAAAATTCAATTCATAAAAATAAAATTGAAACCATCATCTTTACGCGAATGTGAATTCGAAAAAAACAAACATTTTCTAGCTATATGTCCTAGCATAAAAAAATAATGGATGTTGCTAAATTGTCAGTAAAACTGAGTTGAAAAACTTCTCATGAATATACCTTTTATATCAACCTACTGCAAAGATTGTATACGACTACTACTACTACTACGACGACGACGACGACGACGACTACTACTACTACTACTACTACTACTACGACGACGACGACGACGATTAGTAATACTACGACGACTAGTACTACTACTACTACGACGACTAGTACTACTACTACGACTACTACTACTAGTACTACTACTACGACGACTACTAGTACTACTACTACGACTACGAGTACTACGACGACGACGACTACTAGTACTACGACGACGACGACTACTAGTACTACTACTACGACGACTAGTACTAGTACTACTACTACGACGACTAGTACTA
>JAGDQP010011754.1:0-52183 GCA_022664845.1 Lepisma saccharinum
TTTAAGATATTGATATAGTTTGGTAGCTTCAACGCTAATTTATATCAGCTCTTTTTTTTCATTTTCATGATTAAATCATAAGATATCTTCTAATAATGCTCTTTAGAACTCTTGTATTTAAAAAGAATTACCTCTTTTTTTCTGTAAATAATGTGGGCTTTTACATTCGACAATTGAATACTTTTTTAATGAATGCTAGTGAAGTATTTTTCAAGAACTTAAAAGCACATGAATTAATAGTGCTCGTTACTGCCATCTGTTAACAATTTAACGTACTTGTAGCCCGTGAATATATTGAATAGTTTTAATATGTCATTCTATAAAATAATAATAAAAGCATGTAAGAAACAAAAACGTAAATTGAAACTTTCACATTGAAGTTACTCTTGCGCCTCGTGAAGTAAAATAAAACACGGCCTTTGATAGGATTCGAACAGCCTTAGGCGAAAATATAAAAAATTAAAAGTTGCATGAGCTAACCAACTGAGCTAAATTTACAAGATATCAACAATTGCGCGAACGAGCAATAAGAAGAGCATTGCAAGTTAAGACTGCCCCCTGTCTATGTTTCGAGCAATTTCTGTTACTAAAAACATGTTTTGGTGTTTAAACTTATTGAGGTGTCTTCTGCAGATTTGTACATTTAATTATTTCGTTAAGTGATGAAGTAAATGTTCTTTCTCTTTTTTGTTTTCTCGTCTTCAAACTTCTGAATAAGGAACGTAACTTAGGGAGAGACATATAGCTACGAAAATACAACGGACTGATTACGTCAAACCAACCAGGGGATGATTTTCGTTGTATGACGTAGGAGGTTGAATTCTCAGTATTTCATGCTATATTTCTACGTAACGGAAAACCGTAGCGCCGAAATTAAAAAAAAACATTATATGTTATTTAATCCGACGTACACAAACAAACTGTAAAATATATAAGGACGGGGAAAACGGAAATGTCCATTGTTATAATTGGAATAAAAATGTATGATGTGAACAAATTTCTATCTTATTGAATGTTCTGCCAATTTCAGAAACGTTCATTTGCCCGATTTTGTCTTTTTCTCTTCGGCCCTTTCAGTACTTTTCTAATCTTTAGTCAATATATGTAATGTTAGTTAATCTTTTGCAATACCATTTCGTGATATTATAACAAAGATAACAGGACATTTACCTGATATAACAGATGATATATCCGGGATATATTACAATACCTTACAGTCTTTTCTTCACCACCTTCTAAAATGTTGTTCACTCTCCTACAGGGTTTTCTGTACTCCATTCGCGCGCCAAGCAGCAAGCACACTTTTCCATTACATCACTAACTTATCTTTAGTGGTAGCAACTGTAAATTTGTTCGTTGCGTACGTGCTTGGAAACAACGAAATTTCATTTTGCCCGACCATGCCACTTTGTTCGTCTCTCCTTTATTTGTTGAGCTTCAGCCTGGAATCGAAGGTTCTTTCTCCCATTCTACGAGGGCCGTTTAATAAGTACTTATATGAAAAAAAAATAGTTTCGTACGGTGATTAAACACTTCTACTTAAAGGACTTAACACCAAAAGAGATCAAAGCCGAGTTGGATGAAGTTCATGGCAAATATGCCCCTGTCTACAATTGTGTAAATGAGTTTAAACGTGGCCGTACATCTACAAATGATGAACGCCGTTCGGGACGTCCTGTGGAAGTGCCTTTCTCCGAAATGATTGACAAAACCTACGATATGGTTTTGAGTGATCAACGAATCAAATTGCGCGAAATAGTTGAGGCTATAGGCATATCACAAGGTACAGTGTTTTCAATTTTTCACGAAAAATTGACTGTGAAAAAGTCTCGGCAAGATGGGTGCCGCGTTTGCTCTCAGTGGAGTGAAGAAACGGGTGCACACCTGCGCAGTTTCGATGACGAAAATTTTGGAATTAAAGTTCGAATTATTACAACATCCACCGTATTCACCAGATTTGAACCGAATGACTTTATTTATTTCCACACTTGAAAAAATGGCTCGGCGGAAAAAGATTCACGTCGAACGAGAAGGTCATCGCCCAAACTGATGCCTATTTTAAAGACCTTCCGAAATCCTTCATATTGGACGGCTGAAGAAAGTTGGAGAAACGCTGGGAAAAGTGTATCGTGCTAAAAGGAGTTTATGTTGAAAAATAAAAAAAAAAATCTACCTGACATAATTTGGTTTTCTATCTTTTTCTAAGGACTTACTGAGAGAACCTCGTATTCCGGCCTGATTCACAGATGCCTAAAGATAATAAATAAAATTGAAATTCGGATTTTTTATGAAAGAAGAACATCGCTTATTTTACAATACACCTTAGACAAGAGGATAGAAAAACAGTGAACATACTTGGTTAAATGTAACTCATCATTTACGTATGTGTCAACCAAAGGGGTGATGTCGTAAACTCCACCAATAAGGAAAGCGCCTTTAATCAAATCCAAGCTGGTGTTCACCTTAGTCAACCAATCAGATGAAAAAAGCATAGCTGCAAGATGCCCTCCAGCTGAGTGACCGGCAAACCAAACAGACCTAAATAAAAAATAACACCTGTATACACACAAATAACTATATTCTTTACACCAAAGATTTTTTTTAAGGTTCACCTTCCGTTGGAAAATCCATTTAAAGTATTATTAATCACGCACCATTACCAAGCTCGCTTGCGTGCAGTTCTACAATAAACTAGATTCACACTTTTTCTATGTATTTTACGATAACATTGTCCTACTAAATTACTATCACAGTAAGACCACTCTCAGTTGGTAACTGTTGAGGGTGGAGCTAAATACGTAACTTCCTCGTGCCCGAAGCCAAAGGAGTATCTCCCTAACGTAATTCATCCCGTAAGTAAAGTCATGAGTCACAATACATTCACGGAAACGACGTTCTCTAGACAGTAATTTTCCCAACTGGGAGTAGACCCCTCTGAGTGATTAATGAAAAAAAAATCTAACATGATTTTTCTAACCTACATTTAAATCTACGTATGATGTACCTACCACCAATCAACTTCCAACATACGTTTGCTTTCATGTGTCCTTTACGATTTATGAAGAAATATTAATTTCTTTACTATTGCAAGGAAATGATTTTGACCTCAAAGATGAACTCCACCCCTCCCCACTCTATAAGAACGAAGCTATTTTCTACTTGTTTTGGTCTTAGGTAGTGATGTGTTGAGTGGTTCCCAAATTTTATGCATACCTTGTATATTGGGAATGACAAAATTTTAAGCCAGCAGAATTATGATCTGTATGGAGGACTAAAGTCTTACGTTAAATCCAGCAAGTCGCCATGGTGACCCGTCATGTTAGTCTAAACAAACGGGTGTTTAGCAGTAGCTTTGTAGTGTTCGATTTTCAACAACTCGTTATGGTTTTGTGCTTTGTGGCAGATTGTCATCATTACTATGAAACAGACACGGGTTGTTTTTTCTGTTTCCAAAGAACTGCAAGCAGAAAAGGAAGAGGAAGGAGCCAATTACGTAAGTGAACACAATTTTCGCAATGTCATTGAACGCAATTTTGAATACGTTGATACGATTGTGAGGATAATTCGTAGTTGATTTCTGAGTTCTTGATTCAAAGAAGAAGGTATTTAAGAAGCTTCAACTGACGTAGATAATTCGGTTATAGTTAAGGACACACGCTCAAGAAGATATATACGAATGTTAAAACGAAACCCTTACACCCTATATACAGCTGCACAAATTGATATTGTAGGTAAAGTATAACACAAATCAAGATTTTGAAAGGTCAAGATTTCAAGTACCTTTGTATGTTTCATAAAAACAAATTACCAGAATAAAAATTAGCTACTCACCTCAACTAATTATATTTACTGTTCATGTGTCCTTTCTTGCACTTTCCTTCGTATGTACATCAAATCTCGGCCATATGTAAGTAAACGTATATATTTGGATTCCACAGCATTTTCTACTCTTTCAATCAGTTTCCGCTCGTCACCGAAATAATAAATAGTTCAAAAAATATTAACAGCCATTACCTCCACAACTGATTTTCTACCTTTCTGCTATCAAACTTACTGTTTGTTAATTTTGCTTTCTTAACTTGACCTCCACCGTTGCTATGGTAACCCACCGGGTATTGCGTCAAGACTTTAGTTCTCCATTGCCCTAGTTCCGGGACAATTTGGCCACCCCTAGCATAAATTATGCTCCCAATTTTCCATTTCGGGAATATCCAGATCATATCACTAATCCGTTCATATCACTGAAGATTGTCCTGCTCTAATCGATACATTAAGCACCAAATTTTCACGAATATAGAAGAAAGGATGGAGTTACGGAATACCATTTTGATTCATAGTAATACATTTGCTAGGCATCCATGTGAAATAAGTACAGACGGACTTGGATGCTGTCTATACACAGCAAGTAGAAGTTCTATGAATGCCCAGTAAGCAACTAAGAAACTTTTATATAAAAAGAAACTGAACGAAATAAAAGGCAGGGATTATGGAATTTCAAATATTACAAACGCAATTCTTCTGTGCAAAGATTCATAATTAATACACTCTTCATGAAATCACACCTCACACTGCACTCATTGCATCCACGTTTCATCCCTAACATTCTCGGGAAACTTAGTAACACAAGAAGATACACTCCACATCGTCATCAGAATTACTGGAATAAGTAGACTGAGGACCTCTAGTCATCCTTGCACTAACATATCCTTTAGAAGAAGTTTTAGTCTGATATTTAGATTCTCCTGCCTGACATAAACTTTCTATACTTTATAGATAGTTTCTGTGCTTCCACGGTCTATAATCCTCTCCTATAACCATTACGTAAATTCATGGGATATGCAGAAATATTTGGACACGAACATGAAGTTAAATTTCATTGCAGAAGCCCTTAAAGTTAGACTAAAGTTGCAAATGTAATGTGAAATATACTAAATTAAAATGAAAACACGCCCAAAAATGTTTCTTCTGCGAATAAAATTGTGTTAATCTTTTTCACCAGCTCATCCAATACTAACTAACAGTAACACTTGAGACAGTTTCAAACAAACAGTTTTTATAGTCATCACACGAATGTAACAGAAAGCTTTGCCATTATTCCATAACACGCTACTTTTCTTTATCTATATAATCAATAGAATAGTGAGCTTCGCACGTATTTTCCATACTTCTTTTCGTATAAATATTTACACTCTGGAACAGAGATAAGATGGAGTGTTTTCGTTTATGTACCTCAAAAGGCACATTTGTTGAATAGAAGTTTGAATAATTTTATGAGAATTGTTATTAAAATTAAAAGCTGTTGACTAACCTGGATCCTAAACGATGGGCCATATCAACGACATACGTAGCAGCTTCTTTGACTTCGTCAATTATTTCTGGCAAACTGGCTGGAAAAATATATGAACACTGCTATACTTTCTAGCTTAGATGACTCATTTAAATAATACGACTGCACCAAAACTATTCATAAAGGGATAGTTGAAATATTACGTCGGCATCCAAGGGGAAGGAGTGCATTTGTACTTTGTTTTGTTCAGTTTCTACATAATTATACTTACTAAGCGGAGAGGTGGCCTAAAATTACTAAAAGTGTGCTGACGTAATATTTGAACAACCCCAAATTTCAACGAAAATAATCTAGAGGAATTCTCTATGGCATACCTATCATATTAGACTGAATTTAATCCTTAACTCAGAAAGGAATTTTATTCCAATACTTTGATACGATTAATATTTTCCAGCCATTGCTTAAATATTAACTACCAAACTGTGCATAATTTGCATTAAGATATAATGTGCTGCCACCTAGAAATAACTGGATAACAACTGAAAATCTCAGAGTGAACAGATTTATGATTGGTTGTTGAATGCAAGTTTTGTACACCAAAATCAGGACAGTAACTATTTCACTCAAGACAGGATGGAATTTAGAAGGACGTTTCGTTTTGTATTAGATTCTAGTTCGTTATCAGACTAGTCTTAACTTGGGACCAAAAAAAGAAATGCCTATTTTTCTGTTTTCTTTCTTCTGATAAAGATAACGAAGAATTATCAGTTGAAACTTCAATGATAATTTGAAGAAATGCTTGAATGATTATCTTTATTAGGCAGATATCATAATAATACCGCTACAATAGAAATATATAATCGCTACGAAACATTTTCGCAAATATCACCTGCAATTGTTAGTTTTAAATATAACCTAGGTTTATACGCTTACTGAATGAATTTTATTAAAGGCCTTTAGGCAAGTTTGGCTCATGCCGGATAGATGATGATGAAATGAATTGGTGGAATTAATAAAGTGGGAGGGAACGGGAGAATCTCGAGAAAACCCACGCACACAATGTTTATCCACCACAAATCCCACATGGCATAAGCCGGGATTATTCTCACGTCAGACGTTATTGTAAAAATGAAAAAAAAAAAAAATCTGGTAACAATTCGATGCTATGTCTTCTACTAGACATTGAAAAATCAGAAACGAGATCTATAGGTGTCCGGAAACCATATTTTCCTATTTTGTCAACTACCAGGAATGTTCCGGAAAATCGGGGCGTCTGGAAGCAGGTTTCGACAGTAGATGTAATTATATTTTTAAACCTACGTTGCGACAAGAGGCAGACTAGAAAAGTCTGGTTCAGTGACCTTTGTCTGTACAAATTCAACCCAATCATAATTTGAGAGAAATGACTTCCCTTGAAAGTTTATTAGAAGTAACTGTAATAGTAAACAAAGCAATATTTATATTTTGAGTGATGTAGAACAGCTATACCACTAGTTTCTGTACTTTTTCCACATCCAAAGTGCCTTGAACGCTTACCTCTTAACCTAACAAATTCATGGTTAAATATTATATTCAGTTACTGTTCTTTACTGACCTTTCCTATATTTCTCCTTAGCGGAAATTACATGTTATTTTAGGTTGCCATCTAGCAGCGAGACAGACATTGACAACACATTTGGCAACATCGCACATAGTGAACACAGGAAGATGGCGTCGGAGCCGGTCAATTAATTCGGATAAAAAATTAGCATTGGTATACATATTATTCCTATACACAAAGAATCGCTCCGGAATTACAGTTCTTCGGGTTTAACAAATTTATAGTGCCTCACCTGTTGGAGCTAAATCATAGCCAATCACCACTGTTCTGCAACCTACGTCAAAAAGAGGACGAGCGATGTAATAGTAGAGATCTCGGCTGAGTTCTTGCCAGTAGCCTCCATGAATGTACATAATTATAGGTGCATCTGTAACATAACATGCAAATTAGATCGTATCGCAATACATATCAATTTATTATAGAACTATGTTCTCTGGATAAAATACAAAATTGAATTAAAAGGAAAGTGGCATCTTTTGCTTTTGTATTGTATGAAAGATGTGTAGAACGTAAATGACAACTAGGAAAAGATTCGTTGAGAACGTATTCTGTTAAACGATGAGTCAAAGCAGAGTATAAAGGCCAGCGAATAAAGGACGTAACGTAATACAACGCACCGTTATTACTTAGCCACCGTTGCCTCGCTTGTTTTCGTTCCTCATGAAGCTTAAGGCATTCTTCATGAAAACTTTTTTTTTTTTTTTTTTTTTTTTCTGTTTTTTTTCAAGTATACATGCCTTCGCTGCGTCTTTCACTGTTCCACGGCTTTCCTCCCCCATCTTTCTTACATCGGTTTCATTATTATCATATTTATTACTACTAGAGTCGGCTAAGATTTTGAACCTATTTGGGAGTTCGAGTTGGTAGTCTGCTTTTACACTCGGAATATCTAATTGTTTATCTTCGAATTTCATTTGTTTTTTTTTCTGTACTTTCTCCGTTCGCAATGCATTACTTTCCCCTCAATTTTGTGATCACTAACTAATGGTCAGTGTCACCTTCCGCTTTTCTGTAAGACCTAACGTCCATTATGTTAGTGTCTTTTCTTCTATTTACTAATACGTGATCGATCTGGTTCAGAGTTTTTCCATCCGGAGTTACCCATGTGTATTTGTGTATATCTTTGTGTTTAAAGTACCTGCTCTTTACCAGTAGGTTTTCCGAAATCGCGAAAGTTATCAGTCTTTCTCCATTGTTGTTGGTCTTTTCGTGAAGGCTGTATTTACCTATAGTAGAGATCTATATTTTACTTCCCTCCCTATCTTAGCGTTGAAGTAACAACACGATTTTGGTATTATACTTCTGTAATCAGTCAAATAACCTTTCTTGCTCATCGTACAATGTAGCTTTGTCGTGTTCATCAGCCACGGCATAGGCATTTAATGAATTGTGTTGCACCATCGAGTACATATCATAACATAGGATAGTCTTTGTTGACGAACTCTATATTCTAAACCACCGGAAGGATACTATTCTTAATGAGGAACCCTGTTCCCACATTGTATGACTGAGTTCCCCCATAGTAAAAAGTATATTTGCCCTCCCGGATGCTATCTTGACCCTCCCACCGCATTTCTTCTATCGCTAATGTGTCCAGTTCGTAGTTCTCGGTCTCGCATACCGCTACCTGAAGAGCCCCCGTTTTGTATAACGTTCGTACTCTGTACGTTACTATTCTAAGATCCTTCTTAATACTGTTCTTGCAGCCCCTGAAGCAGTTCCGCCCGGAGATCGGAATAAGGGATTAGTTTACCTCCGGAATATTTTACCCCAGGAGAATCCACGAACCATATACTACAGGGATTCCACCAGAATTTTCAGTTTGGGGAGTAAACTCAAAATTGGAGAGTGAGTGGAGTTTTGGTCTGTTTCTATTGACTTTTAACTATAAAAAATTTTAATTTGGGGGTACCCCCCAGTATTGGGGAGTGAGGACCCCCCACAGTGGGTCTCGAGGAATCACTGATATGTTACGATTTCTTGACATGATTTAGCGGAAGCTGTACTCAACAGTAAAAGTAGAAACTCAATATGTTGTCCGCTGTCCATCTCTGAGCCTTAACGATATCATTCACCTTGATCCACAGGGTCGTAATGGTGAAGCTGCTTCCCTTCATCATAATATTTTTTCGGGGCTATCTTCCCCTAGCTTTTGTAGATTCCTCTACTAACGGCAAGGCAGCGGAAAATTTCCGGTACCCACATAGCAAAATGTCGTCCCAGGAATATCTGACGGATCTCCTGGCAGGATATCGGGACGTCCGTAGGACGTCCTGTTTAAGTCCCGTTTACATCCATGGGACGTATAGTTATAATTAATCCTTCGTATAACTATACGAAGGCATATCCTTCGTATAGTTATAATTAATTAAATAATAATAATAGTAAGGTCGATTTAATTTATAGAAATTCCAGGTAGGTAATTCCGCACGGCTTTCCGGGGGACATCCAGGGGACCTCCATACGGGATGAACTGTTTTTATTGCCCACAGAGTTATCCCACGGACGTCCTTAGGACATCGCTATGGGAGCTTGAGAAATCTGACGTTAATGGGATCTAAATGGGACGTCCCAGGGATGTACTATGCTATGTGGGTACCAACCATATCTGGTCGGCATTACCCTACCCGACACCTGGGGAGGCGCCTGGTGGGACACCAGTAACTCTAACCCGAAATAATGGCCGATTTTAGACAAATAAAGTCATAAGAATTTGATTCTAAAGCTAAACACAAGCAAAACAAATATAAAGAACAAAAAGTATTGATAATGTCGCGTAGCGATATTTAAGTTGGAAATCTTATGCCCACCTGAAATGTACTCCCAAAAATTATTTTTTCCTCTCTTTTTTTTTTTTTTTTTTTTTCGTGCACCAAAGTTGCTGTAACATTCTTGGTTACGTATTCCTGTTGTTTCGAAAACAAGGGAAGAAGTTGCCTGCTAGTAACAAAGAAAATGATTTAATCTGGTTTCCGTAAAACGAAAGGAAACAATAAACATATTACTGTGGATATAACCTTGTAGAAACCCCGGAATAGCTGGAATTCAGGAAAAAAACAAGATCGTTGCATCCGTGGTTCTGGTGACACGTACACTGGTATTAACTCATACGATTCTTACATCAACCCTAGTTTTCCACTCCCTTGCATTTCCTAATTGACCAAATGTGGTAAGTCGAAGTGGTGTGACAGTGTTTTGTGGTGGTACTAGAAACGTGTGGAAGCGCGACGTAATTTCCTCTTTCTGGGTGTGGTACTTTTTGGGTGAACAAAAAGTACGACCCGACTGAAACTATAGGCTTCTGTCTGTTGCTCACCGCCGCGTGAAGATCGCTGAACGACTCCGTGATTTCAAGACTTAGATTTTGAATCCAGGTCAGTATGACTTAGTAAACTTATACAATTTTGACTGAAACTTCTCAACTCAGAAATTTTGAACACTGAAATAATACCAGAATGTCGTACTTTCATACATTCGTACGAGATAGCTCACTTCATAATAAATTTTCTGGTTAGCTTTAAATGTATTGTTTGATCCATACAAGTTGAACTTAAGAATTAAGAAGCACAATTGGAACTCCATGACGTTGCTTGAGATAGAAGTAGATTAAGTAATCATGACAAAGTAATCAATTATTTTCCTTTTTTGTTGATTTATTTTTATTTTCTTGTTGTAACTTTGCTTTGCTAAAATAAAATGTAAAATGTAGTTTTGTTGTTAAGTCTATTCAAGGTACTGATCGAGGCTAAATGGCCGCTTCATGACTTCCTCTGCATTTACGTACCTGCAAATTTAGCTCTACCTCTGAAACTTATGAGAAATACTTAGTTATTTCGCATCTTACGTCCTCGCCCAGTGAGGACTGGGCGAGGACTGAAGAAAATACACCACAATACAGATCAGATAATGACATTTTGTGCCTTGTTTTCTGTGGTATCCTTTGCATTTTTGGATGTCCTAAAGACGATGAGGCATTGACTCCACCAGTGTTCAATCTGTTATAAATTACGAAGGGTTGCTGCTAAGGGTACAACAGGGTACCTTGTTATACGGTCCTTAAACTAGTGGTTGCTGGTAAGTTTCAACCTACTACCTGTATGGGTAGAAATACACTGATTTTATCCCTGGTTGGGATGATATTCGAAATTGATAGCCGGAAATGAAATCCTCGGGCGCCAGGGGAAATGCCCGGCATCCCTCCGGGAAATCGAACACTGGACTCCACTAACTTGAAAGTGAACGGTGATGGAATATTACCGCATTCTTCTTTTAACGTATTTTTCAGGACTTGCTTGTTGGTGATCTGTCTTGCACGTACTCTTTTTTTTAGATATCCACACAAATGCTCAGTGGGGTTGATGCCTGGAGAGTGGGGTGGAGTTTGCATGTAGTTCGGTGCGTTGTAAAGAATCCTTAATAGTATATTATGAGATATACAGTATACTTTGGATCATTATCCTCCACGAATATGAAATTTCCTTTAATCACATTTTTCTTCTGGCGTATGGAGGTTAGACTTTATGATCCATTTCCTTATCAATAAAATGCAGACTCTCCACCCCAGAAGTACTCACACAATCTCAAACTAATAAAGAAGTGTAGATTGGAGGACATACATGCACAAAATATACTCATTTGAAGTTGGCCAAAAGTATTGAGGTGGTTGCTGTTGGGAAGGTGTTGAGGAGTACGACAAAAGTTTCCTATCGACCGAGGTAGTTGCGTGGTCCGAGGTATCAGACCAGCATCGCCAAGGTTGTGCGTTCGAATTCTAGGGGCACTTTTGTAAAAAAGGAAAATATATTTGGGCAATTTTCGTAGCTACCGAATTAGACCCGTTTCAATTTTCTTATCTGCCGAGATTTTAGAAAATAAAATACAACAATGCACCAGCTGGAATTCGGAATCGTAACCGTGAAGACGCTGGCCTGACGCCTCAGATCACACGGCTACCTTGGTGTACAGCGAACTTTTGTAGTACTCCTCAATACCTTTCCAACGTAACTACGTCTGTGGCACTTTTGGCGAATTTCAAATTAGTATATATTAAGCATGCCTTGCCGTTGCCCTTTAATATTGTAACGATGTACTGCATAAAGCAAACGTCATTTATAAACAATAACAAATGTGAGTACTACGTGTGTACTACAACGTTATGTAATGCAGGCAGTGTTTACAAACAAAGTGCAGTCGACATCAAGGAACGAAGGTAACCGAAGAGAGGCGATCAACGTCATCAACAGCAGCGACATTTAGTTTGGAACCGAAAGTTGGAAATAAAAAGGCCAACGGATCAGCTCTCAGCATCACTCTGCGATGGGATACAGTGATCACCTGAACACCTTCTTCCCTCTGACCTGCACTGGGGTTCGAATCCTCCACTCTACATCTGCGCTGGGATTAGAGGGTTCCTCTAAACCGTTAAAGTGAGCCAGAACAATCACCTTACCGTCCTTGTCTGCACTGGAAGACAGTACTTTCCAACACCCATCTAGCCTGCATTGGGACAGATCTCCTAGTATCGTCCATATCTGCACCGGGATTGGACATCCTTCATTTACCAATCCTATTTCTACACCATAGGCGATTCCTCTCCGGAGTCCAAGTCACCAAGTTCGCTACACACCCTTTCACCCGGAGACTCTTTGTATCTGTTAAGTTTAACGTGTACACATTTTATAATAAAATAGTGATGGGATAAAATCCAAAGATCCCGTGTATTATTCGCTCTACCCACTAGAACGTTACGATATTTTAAAGTTAATAGACTTGCACAGAAGTATGAAGTTAGCTTACTCTGGACCTCGACTCCCGAGTAGCACTTTGATGTTCCTCCTTGTAAGTGAAAGTAAAAACGTGACAAAAAGTGGGGCAAATAGGCTTAAGAATGTATTAAGTAATTAAACAGAAAGTTTTCAAAATACAAATGTATAGAGTTAAAATACGTACCATTAGGAAGATCATTTCCTCCAAAGATATCCAATAACTGCTTTTCCCCTTGGCCATATCTAATTCCAATCTGACAGGGAACTGAATTCTTGGTTTCCTCGCTTGCTGCAAGAATAAGAAGTTTTGTGTAATATTTAAGTATCGAGTTGACATTGTACAGAAATATTTTCTGATGCTACAATATTTTAATTCCTACATCATCATCATACAGATACATCAACACAAGAATATAGTATTTCTTTCACAGATGCAAAAAAATATGCTATTCTGTTACAAAATGTCTTACTTACTTACCTAATTTATGGCTTACGAAAGTCGCAAGTTCATCACCGCAGTAACAAACTTTCGGCACAGGATTCTATTCTCGGCAAGACCAGGACAGTTTTCCTCACGAACGCCTACTTCTTGAATATCCCTTCCAATATTGTCTTCCCAACGACGTTTTGGTCTTCTCAATGGTCTTTTTCCCTCCGGCTTTCCAACCAATATGGAATATAATCTTCGCTTTCCCCCATCCGAGCTACAGGGCCTGTCCACTTTAGTCGTTGGGATTTCATTATTCTTACAACATCGGGTGAGTCATAAAGTCCGTGAAGTTCATCATTATGCAGTCTCCTTCATTCCACAGTCATCTCGTCCAGTTTCGTTCCGTATATCTTCCTCAAGACCCTATTTTCAAACACTCGTAAATTATGTTCCTCCGCTAGTGTCGGACTCAAAATTCCGCAACCGTAAAGTATTACCGGCTGAATAATCGTTCTGAATATTTTCAATTTCAACTTTCTTGATATAGCGAGGTTATAAGTATTTGAACTGAATAGAAACATGTGTTGCCAGATACTAAGCGACTTTTTATTTATTCCGTGACCTTGTTCTTGCTTGTAACATATGCTCACACACGTATTTAAATTTGTTTACTTTCTCTGTGTTCTCACTTTTAATTTTTATTATCTGTTTGTTTCATTCATTTCCTTGGTTTCGCTTGGAAATCGAGTTTTTTCTACGTTGGCCTGTAGACCTATTTCATCGTACGCTTCTACTCAGACCTTTGTGTTACTTTGTAGTGCATCTATATCGTTCCCTATTAAATCTATATTATCCGCGTATATGAACAGTTTATTCAAAGTTCAAACCACTTAATGTTAGTCTTTTTGTACTCTCTTATTTTTAAAATCGCATATTCTAACGCAAAATTAAACAGTAGCGGTGACAAAGCATCGTCTTGTTTCAATGCGTTGTGAATCTCAAAACTATCTGACATATTATTACTTATCCGTACTCTGCTTTTGGGATCGTTGAGACACATTCTCACTAGTTGAACAAGTTTTTTCGGAATTTCAAATCGTAGCAGGATAACTTTTTCCTTTCGATAGAATCATATTATGTTGTTTTTTTAAATCAATGAATAGCTTATGAACAGTTCCACTGTATTCCCATTTCTTCTCTAGCATTTCTCTCAAGGCAAACATCTGATCATAAGTGGATCTATTTCCTCTAAATCCACATTGGTGATCTCCAATTATTTCATGAGTGTATACACTTAGACGTTGTAACATGTGAGTACAGAGATTCCGCAGTAATTATTACAATCCGATTTATCGCCTTTTTTATAAACCGGAACTATTATTGATGTTTTCCATTCCTTTGGAAACTCCTCCTTTCTCCATATAGCACTTACCAACTTATGTAATAGGGCGATTTTTTTTAACCTCCGGTGAGACATAAAGAGAGAAACAAGAGTAACAAAAGAATGTCAAGATATACAAACTTTACGTTGATATCTCTGCTACTTCTTCACGAAATTTCACTCTCATTCATTCACTGGTGTAAACGCAGAAACAGTTTATGTACCTCCCTCGTGAAGAAAGCTCCCGCCAGTATGGTAAGCCTCATCATGGACATGAGTTCGTTCTTCTCGAAACGTTCAAGACCTTTTCCGTACACAACACACACTTTCCACTCTCATGAACTAGTTTTCCTACTCAACACACACTTTCCAATGGATTTCGGCCGCGTTCAGTTTATATCTCACCTCAGGTTGAAAAAATCGTCCTCGTAGTTCCTTGATTAGTGCTACTCCTCCCGCTTTAATTAATTCGGCTGGAATATTGTCTATTCCTGGTGATTTAAAATTCTCAATTTCTTTATCGACATTTAGGTCTCGATCTCGCTAGGTTCGGATATCCACGTTACTGCGGTTTCAAATTCTTTTATTTGTTCTCCGTTGTGTACATTAAGAAGTTTGCCGAAATAACTTTTCCACATATCCACAATTTCAGTGGATCCGCCTGAAGATCTCCACGTTCGTTTCTTTCATCCCTAATCTCGGCTGGTAACATTTTCGTAACGAGTTTACCCTTTTCTAATTTTCCTCTATCTCCTTAATCTTCAGCGTCAGATATTCTCGCTTTTTATTTCTGAATCCGCGGGTGGTATTGCGTGGTTGATATTTGCTTAGCTTTTAGTACCTAGCCATCGTTGTCTTCCCTTGCTTGTTTTCGTTCCTTATGGTGTTTAAGGCATTCTTCACCAAACCAAGGCTTATCTTTCTGGTGTTTCTTTTCATCTACACGTTCCTTCGCTGCACTCTTCACTGTATTACGAATTGCTTCCCACATCCTACTTACACCTCCTTCATTATTAATGTCATCTTCATTATCACTCGAGTCAGCTACAATTTTGAACCTATTTGAGAGTTCGAGTTGGTATCCTGCTTTTGCGGTGGGATTATCTAATCGTTTCAAATTTCGGATGTTGTGATCCTTTGCTTTCTCTGTTCGCCATCTAGAGATATCCATGTGCATTTCTGTATGTCTTTGTGTTCAAAGTAAGTTTGCGCATACGCCTCAATATGTTGATATTGACTGAATGTTGACAATGTTATTTTTTTACATTTGAAACCTCAAATCGTTTCCATAAAAGGTTCTTTATGTAAATTTTCTCATTTAGTTAAGGCTAAATCTTGAAGCCAAGCTATATCATGACATAAAACTACATAGGTGCGAACACAGACACAGGGTATTTTCTGTTCCTCCTGTTTCTTCTTTCGTCATTTTCTGCCTTCACAAAGAAAACTAGGAAACTAAATAAAGAACAGCTGAAGGAACCAAAACGACTCAACAGAATAGAATAACGCTGTTCCTCCTACTACAAAAACGCAACGAATCAACGTCTAGAACTGATCTTACTTTTATGCCCCTTACTATTGTAACTACGTTATGTTGACGGGAGAGCATTACATTCAATCCTTCTAGAAATCATCATATGATTCGTGCAACGACTACCCCAGGACTCTCTAACGTCTTACGACATTCACGTTCTCCATGATGTGCCGTGTATAAAACTTGAACTTTGTATCTCTAAATCACAAGCCAGATAGATCGGATATCACCAGTCAGAAGTCCAGCCAATACCAATTTTTTTTATCTCATTTGAGGTACAAGCTGGATTACCCGCCTCTTTGCTCAATGTCCCGCCTCAAACATTAACTTTCGAACGCAGTCAAGATACCATTGGGTAACATGAGCCCTTGCTACTGTGTTCCGCTTTGACTAATTATCTTTACAACACATACTGGGTTACCTGATCCTTTGCTAGTGTTTCGCCTCAAATACTACGATACAACTTTCCCATCTGCAGTCGGTTGATCAGGCTTTCCTACAGACTGCACGTATATCAATCGTCCGCCCAGCCAATTACTATATGCAAACGCTTTAGAGCTACAGCATCAACACCGAGAATGTAGATAAGGTGTCTGTTTTGCCGCCGGGCCTCCATGCAGTCAGTTACTTGTCAGACTTAACAAGACCTTCTTTAGGGCTACATCACTATTGCCTTGCGCTTGAGAAGCGAAAGCTCCTTTGAAAAAAATGTTTCTTTTCAATCTAGGTATTTAAGACAATCCTTATCTTTACAACTTTCACAAAATACTGCTAATCTCTTTAGACATACTCAATATACAAATATAGAACTTTTCCTATGGTACCCCTTGCTTCTAGCTCGTTCAATAAAAAACTTGCGTATTCAATTATATAACTCCTATAATCCAAAACCAAGAAACATCAATAGATCCTTCATTTATTCAAATTGCAACTCAGTTTTAATTCCCAAGATAACAGTTCTTTAATTTTGGTAGCTATCAAGCTTTTAATCATTACAATATTTCACGTACATTTTTCGTCTCATCAGAGATGATCTGAATCCTGCAAGCCTGTGATACCTAAATACATCACACAGATCAAACCAAATCCGAGAAACAGACAACACTTCTTGAACTTCTGAGACAAAACAACTTCCGCTCGGCAGGACACCAGTAAAAACAAGCATTTGATATAGGCCACGGTGGCTCATTGTTAAAGCGCTCACCTCTGGTGCTATGGGTCAATCGCTGTTTATGCCATATGAGCTTTGTGGTGAACAAACACCGCGTGCCTGGGATTTCTCAGGGTTCTCCCGTTTCCTCCCACTTTCTTCATTTCACCAATTCATCTCATCCGACTTGAGCCAAAGTTGTGTAAAGGCCTTAAAAATTAAATTCAAATTCACAAGCATTGGACATTTTGTGCCAAAATATTTTAGAATGCTTGCCGTTGAATAAATTATTTGATATAGCTAGTTTTCTACTGCAACCTACACTGAACGAAGTCTGAAATCTACGCTAATAGAGTACATGCTAAACTCTTACTATCATTTTCATAAGTCAGGGAGGTCGTTGTCCTTCATATATAATGCGAGCAATACTCTTTGAGTTACGCCTTTGATATATTAAATACTTTTATTTGCATAACAAGAAAAACATTTCATGGTCCAAGTACATGTAGCTTAAATTTTACTTTCCTTACAAGGGATGTGCGTGTCCTCGAACGCTCAGAACCGCACGAAATGTGCTTAGAACATGAATCGCTCGTCCCATATATGAGTCAGTTGTATGAGTCATTCGCATTCAAAACTGCGCGTCTTACCACGAGAGACATTTGAATGATCGCCTATTCAAGGTCTAAGAGAGGACTTTGGTAACGCGAAGAAACAAAATATCGATATAAGAGGACCAAAAACACATATTGCAATGTCGTGACCGATTGCTATATTTCCCTCTGCTTAAAATAATTACGCTGTCTGAACAACAAACCTTTTCCACTGACCTGATAGTGTTGCCCCGCTATTCTGTCCTCGAAGTGCAGGTGTGGGATTTCCATGAAGTGGTCAAAGCAAAGTGGAACAGAACAAAATGCACATCTGACTAAAGCCTCTTTTTCACATTCAACAGCACTTCTGCATTCAAGCAGGCCAATATCAAACGCCACACTATTTACATTTTAAAACGATGATATTGGTATGTCAATGTCATAACCTGCTTTTGCCAAACATATTGTAACATAGGCTTTCACTTCGGTGCAGAAAGTTGATTGTATAGCACCGAGTGAAGTCTGATGATGAAATGACGATCGTGTAACTTTACTTGTTGTTTTTCACATTGTAGTCTTACAAAATCAACGATCCTTCTTACGTAGAGCTTATATTGCCGAAAGAAGTACACATCAAGAGGTTGGCAATATTTTCTTGTCTTCGGTGGCAATATCTTGAGCGTAACATCCTTATTCGGAAAACTTTCATCTAACAGAGTACGATCTTTATGGCCTGACCAGAATCACACAGCAATAGGCTCTTCGCATCCTCAAGTACATGTTCACCAAGGACGGTAGTTAGAAAACTTTTCATATGCTCTTTCGTCATTTTTCCACTTTTGCTTCCACATCAATGTTTCGTGGACATGTTGCTTCAAGTGTCTTTGAAATATTTGGGCCAAAAGTGCCTTGTGGCTCTTGAAAACAGATATAGAGCTTGTTAGCTAATCTGCCACTCATTGATAAAGCAACATCAATTGTATAGCTGTGTGTAGAGCTACGCACAGACTGCAACACACCAGCTGTAGTTTTCTCGCCTCTGTGAGATAGTGTTGACAATGAAGACATTTCATAATTAAATTGACTTTGGTCACTGTTACAAACATTTTCTTTGTCTACACTCCCGTCTGTTACACATCTGTTCACTTCCTCCACAAACCCTTGTGCCTTCTGACGAATACTCTAATCTTCTTGCATGTCCTTACGTGTGACGAACGTAGTAACATGCCTGAAAGAAATGTTATATTCGGCCTTGAGTTCGTTGATAAAAGTAATCGAAGCTGTGAATTTGTCTAGGTCAACCACTTTAGATACTTCTAGTGCCCACATTTGCAGATGCCAATAGTGAACAGCAAATCCATATGCTTTTGCCCTATCAAATTGTGACATTACATACTCTTTTATAGTTTTTTAATTCTGACAGCTTGTTTCCCTTGAAGTGAGTTCGAACTCGCCTTTTATTAGTCACATAATCTAATATTACCTTGAAATTTGATTTACTTCGAATGCACTTATAGCGCCTCATAAGTTCGCTATGGAAGTTGAAGCCACGATTGTAATAGTCTTCATAAATATTCTCCAGTACGTTGTCATCAATATCTTGTAATATACTGGCCCTCGACATTTTGGGTGGAGATTGTTCGTACTCACTTTCACTTGATGATTTCTGTTGCTCTGGAGATGAAAGTCTTGTACTGCTGGACAGGCAAACTTCAGGTACGGGCTCTTCCTGTCCTATCCAGCGTATCTTCATGCTTTTCTGCGTCATCCCCATTGTATTTGTGAAATATTACGCTACATAACATATTCACGAACTCCATATCCTCGACTCCGATTATGTTTCCATATTCAGCACATCGTAACTTTGCCTCTGACAATTCATGGGATTAACTCGCCTCACTATACCGACGTACACTCTTTACACTCTAACCCACAACCGAACACTCCAAAAGAAGGCCTCCTACTGCAGCTATAAGATTCACACAACTAGAGTAAATACTTGTCCGTGCAGGTACAACATGCCACCGTCGAATAACGCTAGCAGACAACAGCTGAGTTTTGAATGACAATGACTCATACCAGTGTTTTTGGGATGAGCGATTTATATTCTAAGCACATTTTCGTGCTGTTCTGAGCGTTCGAGGCACGCACATCCCTTGTTAGACACTTAGAAGACAGTCGCAGCATTAGGCGTTCCAAAGAGAGTTTACTTCGTACGCGGGACTCACGACTATCAAAGCCGATATTATATCGGACAAACCTGGATGGTTGGTCATCCTAAATCGTACTTAACGTTCCCTTACTTCTTTCAGATTTAGTTTCAAATCAAAGTTTATGTCCATAATTTATATCCTTGCTAGCAAAGTAAATAGGAAACATATTATAATACAAATTTACCTTTTGTAATGACTTCCATGTGCTTCTGGATCACCTCTTCTGGACCATAGCGATGAGACCAACGACTTGGAGAATATTGCACCTCAACTTCCTGCAAAATTAAGTACATTTTCGGGCTTGATAAGTATGAAAAGAACTCTCACTTCCTTGAGCATTTGAGGGACTTCGCAGAAAAAGAATTTTTAATAGATTTTATGGAAACGGAATAAAAAAGTAGATGTTATCATAGATATGCCTTTGTTGCAGAATGAACCATAAACTGGCATGTCGAAATATTCAATACTGGGGAAAGAAAATACCCCTCACATTTATTTAGCAGCAAATGGTTTATTTTTAAAAATCCCAATACGTGTCAGTTTTCGAGGATAAATTTAAGCGTGTTTCTCTCCATTCTCTGTGGACTAGTAGTAAGATCTTGGGACTTCTTTAGGTGATAACATGGATCAAGTGACAACGTTTCAAAGGTCTTTTAATTCTAATTACAAAGGTGTTATTTGTTCGGAGTGTCGCTGAATATTTTGAGAGAAATCGTATTTGAAACTTTTTATATTATGAACAGAAAATTCGCAAGACACGTAATATTTTATCCTACTAAACGTTGTGAATACCCTCCACCATTTATCACAAAATAGAAAGAATCCCTAGAGGCATCATTGTGATTAAATATTGAAGTTCAATAAGCCCATAAGGTCTGAGGGATGACGTCCATCCGTGATAACATTCGAGAGCAGAGATGGAAAAGATAGTGGGTAAATTAAAGTTTTACCCGGCATTCGTCTGGTGAACCAGGGATTCTGACTTCTATATTCTTCAACACTCTCCTCCACTTTAAAACTGTTAGGGTTAAAAATCGATAGAACACCCGCAATATCGATTAAAACCCTGCTAAGTCCATACTATTTTGACTTAACATCACCTAAACTGGAAATTCTGAAAAAATTCTGCACAATTTCAAACAGTAGTGATATAACTAGGTTTCTGGCGCCTATAGCATACGTTTCACCGCCCCTTCCTTCTGGACTATCTCAAATATAGTTATTAGGATTGTCAAATATAAATTGGTGCATTCATATCTAAAGTCGGGAAAAATATGTGAAAATAACACAAATATGTCCTTACTTACCCAGTATTTTAAGGATATACTTACTTTTCTTTTGTCTGATTCAATAACTTACACAATGTGGCGATCTAGTGAAAACATGACAACACAGGTCTACATAAATAATAGTCATAGTCATAATGAATCATAGTCATATTCGACCAACTACTGGATGAGGCTTCTCCCCGGAGGGAGGAGTTGGTCTACTGCTCCCACGCTGACAAGACGGATTGGGAGAGGAGAGCCTATGAGCTCTCACTGTGATCGCCACTATCTTGTATTCATATCAGCTCTCCAATTGCATCACGATGCAGGGTGGACATCGCTCCAGACCCACACGCCTTGGAAAAAATCCTTGATAGCGCTGGGAATCGAACCCGGGACCCCTCAATCCGTAGTCCGCAACTCTAACCACTACACCAACAGGCCAGTCACAGGCCTACATATATATTATCAGAACATAAAGTTTTTTTCCCTTTATCTCTCTTGTCTCTTTCTACGCAAAACAAAATATTATGAATAGTTTGTGTGAATGAAAACTCTCCGTAACTGCAAAAGTTCTTTTTCGATTCTATAAACGAAGAGTAGAATGTCATAGTGGTGTAAGTAACTTTCTTGTCATTCTGAAATATTGCGATGTTAGGGAAATAATTACACTAAAATAGACCTTAAAGTGATTTTTGTACTGGGCTCTCTGGGTCTATTTTTACAATATAACAGTCCCTTTGCTATCATGTAGATATGCTTTGTAGTTTACGGTAATGCCTCTGGTTCGATTTCGAAAAAAAGTGACTTACACCAGTATGCCATCCAACCCTTGTAACGATGTACATAATATTAAACAGCAAACCTTACGTCTAACTTTACAGCTAAGGAGAAATGTTCAATGAGACTGAATTATTAATATATTAATACTACATCTTAAAACAGAATGATTACTAATTTACTTTAAAACTTTATTTTGTTTTGCATTTAGTTGCTGGAAAATCTGCTATCATACATTGGTATACTCCAAGAAATATAGAATGCTCTTCTTAATAATACAGGGAATGTTTTTGACAACCCAGAGCTTGTCGGCTCGAGCTTGCGCTTGGTTCATCCATTCCCGCCCGTCAAATGGCTCGTGGTTCTCCGGTAACTTTAGGCACATGTTGATTTCTAATTATAGAATAATTTAATTAACATATTTGAACACCAGGGCATGCCGGTGAGTCTTGTAGTCCCTCAGACATGTCACGGCTTAGGCATAACCAAGTGTCTGGCCCATAAATGGATCAGCAGCATATGCGAAAAGGTGACTAATTTTCAAGCCATGATATTTTCTCAAAAATCAACTTGTGTAGAGTAGATACATAACCTGTTGGGAAATGGGGCGTGAGATGAACTTCCTTATGGATGACAAAGAAAGTACGGCTTGAATTGAAAAATGTAAAAAGTTAGAACTACTTAATTTCTAGCGTTTCCTGTAAAAAATTTATTTTCGTTATGTGTCACCTTTTTGCATATGACGATTCAAATATGTCAAATAAAGATGCCGCGTGTTCCCGAAATACCTTTTTCTGCGACTGTGCAATAGCTATATGAAGTTGCTAAGCGGCGGCCATCTTCCTTCACTAGGCGCTTGTCACATGTGCGGTCAAAATCTTGCAGCCGATACTTTCCAAATAAATCAATTATGTCACACTACTGCACATGATTTTGTGGATTTTCGCGGTAACATAACGTAACGATGCGTATGAATACACTAAACATCTTTGACCATCCCAGACGTGAAAAAAAAAAGTGCGAATGGCGAAACTAGCTCGTAGCCAGCCGAAAACCTTAAACGGGCTAAGCTATGACAATAGTCATACTTACATACTATTATTATGTATGTATATAAAATATTTGTAGGATCACCCTAGCTCCTAAACTACGGATGATTTTCTTTATTTCTTCAAAATAACTTTTCTTATTTTTGTTTTAATTTAAAAAATTCACTCTTCAGTGTATGACTATCGTTTTTATCCACACCCTGTATACATTCAACATTAGCAGGGATTCTGCCAGGATTTTCAGTTTGGAGGTGTACAGCCAAAGTTAGGGGGAATAAACAGAACCGGACTTATGCGACTAGGAACCCTCTAGGCCCATGGCCACCAGCGCCCCGACACTCCCCTGTCACACCTCCTGTCCTTTTTCCCTTCCCACCTAGACCTAGATATTATAAAGTCAGTCTCGGACTCCCGGGTATGTACGAGGGGTCGCCCGGGTCAAAGGTGATGGTGTTTAGCGCTCCCCCTACAAGGTTGTTAATATTTTTTGCATAGTGATTTCTATTTTTTTTTCTTGTAAAGTGCACCCCTGTGAAAGCTGCGCTCCTGTGCCCGGGCCTAGTGCTAAATCCAGCCCTGGATGTAAATAGTTTTTTGCAAGGTTTCTATCAATGTTAGATAGTAAATTTTTTTAATATGCGGCTGCTCGACGATTTGGAAGGGTGACCCCCCCCTTGCCGGGATCTGGCAGAAACCCTGAACATTAAAGACGTAAAGCAAGAAGATGAAAAATGCTCTTTGAGTGTTTCACCTACAATGCTACATGAACATGCTAACATTTCATGACTGAGATAAATAACATATAATTTATATTTTCCACGTAATATTGGTGTTATTTGCGTGGGATTCTATCTGAAATAACAGGATTTAGACGAGCATACGTAATACTTATTGTATATCTATAACAAGCACAAATCTTATGTTGCAACGAAATGTGTTTTTCTTCTTCTGTAAGTTAGAAAGTCAGCGTACTACATAACACTGCTGTCTGCACATTGGATATTGTATATATAGCCATATGGAATGCTCCAGCTGACCAATATAAGGTCATGTGAAAATTGACGAGCAACGGTGTTGTAATAAAAAGAATTGTGCGGTCGACATGAGTTCAAAAATTATAAAGTTTGTCCATCCTGACTCACATATTTGGTAGGGTCAATGAAAACTACACAGCAAAAAATAGTGGTGTTGATGGAACACTTTTTGGTGTTCCAGGGCGACCACCACTTCGTTGTGTTAAATGAACACAACACACGGTGTTGATTTCCGTGGTTCATGTTGGTTTACTGCACTGTTATAAAGTTTGGGAGAGTTCCTTGTTACATCCCGTAATGTTTAAGAGGAACGTTGGTATTTTCAGTTATCAACAGTACGACGCCTGAGGATTATATTGTTGTATCTCCTCTTAAAATCCTATGGAGCTTATTGGAAGGTCTTCGTTTTCAGTTTCATTGTGATTTGTGCACATGCGCAGTAAAGTAAAACGTTTTCTTATCGTAACAACACGTCTAATGTTGGTCAAGTGTTTGCTTACTGATCGTTTGATTTCATGACAAATAGAAAAGTGATTATAACAATGGCGTCAGTCGTGGAAGCAACTTTGTTTACGTTTTCGGGTTCAAGCAAACTTATTTCTGTCGCTCTATACTGTTTGGATCTAGTGCCTTTTCTGTCTGGTAATTTAATCCAGTCAATTAAACGCTGCAATTTTAATTGAGCAACCCGTGTTCAAATCTCGCTTTAAGCTCATTTTTTTTACCCCTTGCCCCCTGAAAACTGAATCATGCCTGCGTTAATCAAGTTACTGGAAATTTCCAGCCAACTAAGGTTTTCCAGGAAAGTTTCGGAATATTTTTTTCAGTGTGTAATAGTACAAGTATGACACCCTCCAAACTGACCTCTCAAAATAGGCATCTTACCCAACACATCAGTGTAATCTCTTTATTGATTTTTGCTCTTTATGAAAATTTAAAAGACCCATATGTCTCTTTCAAGAAAAAAAAAAATCTACTGAGATATTGCTTCTTAAAGTTCATTGTTGATAATAAAGAATATTGAAGCTGAAAACGTGGTATGTTGCAGTAATTTTTACAAATTCTCGTATCTTAGCAACTAATTAACATAAAGAAGCCATTTAAAAAATATATATATGATAGATATTTGTGTTCAGTTTGTGATGTCAAAAGATTGCTTCTATATCATTTGTACAGAGTATACAGAACTTTTAAGGGGGGAAAAAAAATAGAAAATTCCAAGATTTCGGAAATTTTTACTCTTTTCCGTAACAAAGTATGTACTTGTTTACAACGGCATCTTATATTGCAAAAATGCCTTCAAACGGTTGGGACTGTTCCTTTCACTGTAACAGCAACGGAAAGTTGGTAGTTTTTGAAAACTCTGCAATATTAGATACTATTTTCTCAGAAAACATAATTTTCATTATTATTTTTTTCTTAGTGCTGTTCAGACACTTCTATGTTCTCACAGTTGATCAAGTTGTATTATCGACCAGTCAGTGGTTTAGATTTTAGTGCTTAATATTTCCTGCAAATATTAGTTATTTTTTTAAAAAAATCCGCCATATTTGAACGCCATTTTCTCAGAAATCACTTTCTAAAAAATATTGATTTTTCAATGTAGTTGAGGAACGTATGTATTCTAATAACTAACAAAAGCTTTACAATCAAGCAGGCATTGGTTTAAATTTTACAGCTAAATGCTTCGTGCAAAAAATCGTTTTCGCAAAATATTTCGGGAAAGGCTGCTTCACTCACCGATAATACCTCTCCCGTCAAATTCAGTAGCTGTCGAAGTATCGAAGCGTCTCGCGAACGTTTTTTTTTTTTTTTTTGTAAGAAAACATTTACCACTAAAATCTAAACCGTTGACTGGTGAATTATAAAACTTAGTCAGTTTTTAAAGTTTCTGAACTGTAGAGAATAAAATAATTAATAGAATTTTTTAAAGACACACTTTTCTTAAACAATTTATACTAAAAAAAAAGTAAAAGATAATTTTGTTTATGCATGACTAAAAATAAAATCATGTAGCGTAGTCTCATATACAGTCATTTTAAAAATTGTTAAATTGGCCGCGCCCCATGCTTTTCTTTTCTTTCTAGTCATGCATAAACACAGTTATCTTTTACTTTTTAGTATGAATTGATTAAGAAAAGTGTGTCTTTAATTTTTTTTTTTTTTCAAGTTATATCAGTGTTTAAATATTTTTCTGAAGCTGATAGTTTTGTGGCCCAAATTCTAAAGTGTTCTGCAACTAGTGAAACTTATAATCGTGTCAGACTAGTATTATTTTACGATAAAGAAGTCCACATTAAAAAGAAAATATCAAAATATGCTCTCAATATAGAAATATATGAAAGCAACAATGGAATATTGTGTTGTCACCTGACTTTCGTCACTGTGCAAAATTTCGTTATTGTATGACGTTGGGAAATGAGTTAAATTAACGTTGCAAGATTTGAGGACCCCACAAACCATTGTGAACTGAAGAAAAGTCTGTAAAAATAACTTTAAAAATGTGCTTTCTGCAAAAAAATGTGGTCCAAATATGTCAAACATGATTCGCCGTGGGTCAGACGGTAGCGCGTCGGACTAAGACTGGTGGCCCGGGTTCAAATCCCGGCCAGGACATTGGAGATTTTTCTCGCACAGAGGTGCAATATTCCTCCTATAAAATTGAGTACCAGAGTGTCCTTGGTAATCCTGGCCACCTTGGGATGGTAAAGGCGGTCGAGCGTGAGACTGACCAAGCTACCTCACTTCGTACCGTAGGTCGAGAATACGTGAAGCGCTATCTTCACATCCCCCATGCGCCGTTCACGGCGTGTGTGTATCGCACAGGGAATAACTTTAACTTTTAAATATGGCAAACTTAAAAAAAACAAAAACTTTCTGTTCTGACAGCGAAAGTAACAGTCCTAACCTCTTGAAGGCATTTTTGCGACATAAAATACCCAGAAGTGGTTACTCGACGTTGTAAACGACAAGCACGTACTTTAAAACTTGTTTCAAGACTTTCACAACTATATCTGACATTTTACCAAAAAAATAATTTTCAGGATATTCGTTGTGTTTATATATTTTGAACCCGATGATCGTTTCGTAAGCCTTGCTGCTTACATCGTCAGCGGATTTGGTTTAATGTTAACCCCTGACGATGTGAGCTGCAAGGCTTACGAAACGATCGTCGGGCTCTAAATAAATAAACCACAACGAATATCCGGGAAATATTATTATTGGTAAAAAAGTACGTACTTTGTTACAGAAGGGAATAAAACATTTCCCACGCATTGGAGTTTTCGATTTTCTTTTTTTCAAAGTTGTAACAATTTCTGCACGCCCTGTACAAACAATATGGAAGTAATCTTTTGACATCTCATACTGTGAAACTACACACAGATATCTGTCACGAAAATAAATTACGTCTTTATGTTAATTAGTTGCCATAACATAGTTTGTCAAAATTAGTACAGCGTTTTGAGCTTCAGTAATTATAAACGATGAACTTGAAGAAGAAATACCTCAGCATGTTGTTGTTTTTTTTGTTGTTTTTTTTTTAAAAATACTATCTGCTAAATTTTCATAAACAGCACAGAGAAAAATAATTACAAAAATCTATGATTTGACCTGCCTTAATTGAGATGGAACGGATCTACTATTCTCTCCATACACTGTAAAAAAAAAAAAAAAAAGGTGTAGGTCTACTGTTATTAGCTATATACCTGAAATAGGTGCCTTCATCTCTTCACTTCCTGTTACTTTTTCATGATCTCTATTTGAAAGATCTTTGTACACCTTTTCACGTGAAATTAGTGTGTAGTTATATCAGCAAGTGAGTTTGATAACATAGCAAAGAGGTAAAAGCATCAGTTGGTAGGAGTGGGGTTAAAACACAGGTCATCTCGAAATTGAATTGTTATTTATGGTGTTTAGTCATCTAAGGCTCAGGCCGGGATAGGGGAAAGGATTCGGGAAGATGTCGGCCAGGACCTATATTGAAGGTGCCATCCCTGCATTTGCCTGGTGTGACTGAGGGGGGAAAACTAGGATAATCTCAGTCAGGATGGTCTGCCGCTGGGATCGAACCCACGACCTCCTGAATACTACGCCAACGTTGTACCACGGAGCTATGGCGGCTCGCTGGGTCATCTTGAAGAAAAACGTGGAGAGGCCTCAGGACACGCTGCGTATGTTAAGATAAATATAAAATGATTTTTATGGGCGGTTTTATGTTGCGTGTGTGTCTATGTTTTCATATTTTTTAAAAAAGATACTGTACAAATGACATGCAACATTTTCTTTTTTAAGCGGCCCCAATAATACTTGTGAATGTGTATCAAATGAACATTCTGAGATTTTAACGATGTTTATTTTAGCTGAGAAATTAGAATACTCGTATAAATGTGTAGCAATAAATGAAGTCCGCCACTATGGGTATTCTAATTTTTGAGCTAAAATAAACATGGTTAAAATCTCACAGATTTGATACGTATTCACAAGTATTATTGGGACCACTTTCAAAAATGTCATTATTGCTTGTCATTTGTACAGTACCTAAAAATATGAAAATTCACACCCACACACACGCGTAGGGTTGCCAGGTTTCTAGAATGTCAATACGCGACAGATTATTCACGAAAGTTAACCCACAGAAACATTCAGAAATGTATTATTGAATTTTAAGCATATAAATGATGATATAATTAACAAATCCTACATTAAGGCAATTCAGGAATCAAATATATCGGTCACGTTACAGATTTTTGTAATTATTTTTCTGTAAGTTGTTATGAAAATTGAAGAGATAGTACTTTTTTAAAATAAAAAAAACTGCTGATGTATTTCGTCTTGAAATTCGTAGTTCATAATTATTGAAGCTCAAAACGCTGTATCTACTACTTTCCACAAATTATATTAGGGGCCCCATGCTTCTCTTTTTAGTCATGCATAAAAAATATTTTTTTTTACTTTTTAGTACGAATTGTTTAAGAAAAGTGTGTATTTACAAAGTTTTTTATTATTTTTTACACAAATCCTAAAGTGTTCTGGAACTAGCCAAACGCTACAGCGTTGCAGGCTAGTGGGTAATATTTAAAAAATACGTTTAAAATATATAAAAATATATGAAAGTAACAATAGAATATTGTATTGTCACTCGACTTTCGTCACTGTGCAAATTTTCATCAAAGTATGACGTCGGGAAATGAGCTAAATTAACGTTGGAAAATTTTAGGACACCACGAACCATTGTGAACTAAAGAAAAGCATGTAAAAATGACTTCTTTATGTTAATTAGTTGCTAACATATAATTTTTTTATATCAAGAATGAACATTAAAAAGCAATACCTCCGTAGATTTTTTTTTTATGTTTATGATTGCGCGAATGCAGCTTAGACGAGATGTTCATCCTTGTCCTATTAGATCATCTAATTCCTTGACAATTAAATTCTTAAGTCGCGAAACCTGTGTATGCGGCGCTCCGTCAATCAGAAACATCGTTTAAATAGGTGTATCGGTTGTTATTTGCTAGCCAGACACCGCTTATGTCATCATGGGTCGAGCTATGACGTCATTTACGGCAATGTCGCTGTTACTTTCAGCGCTTTTATCTCCGAAAATGATCAGATTTCCGAATTTCTTCATAGGAACTTTTTTCTTGTTTTGACGTAAATTAGCCCTTTCTAAAATTTACGTCATTACTTCGGGGACAACCCGTATAATTGGTCATTTCTGATTCCGGTGTTCACTGGTTACTCCCAGTTCTCCTCTTTGTTTTCAAATATATTTTAGCATCGAAAAAAAAGGAAATAAAAAAATGTTTCCGAAAGTAGCTAATCTGTTTACTACTGAGCAAAGAGAACATGACTCAATTTTTCATAGAGTTGGCACAGTGTCAGAATTTTGTTTCGCACTTGTCTTCTTCCGAGTCATGCCGACAACGGACGAATCCCAACGAGAAGAATGCACCATGTCGAGAACGACAGCGGCAGATCAGAGATCTTGTTGCTAACTTGTATTTGAATGAAAGGCGTTTGGAATGTGATATCTATGAGACAATAAATTAACTTTGTTTGACAATAGCAAGATAAATTGTTTCTATGTGCCAAATGCTAAGCTAATATATATAATGGTACAAGAAACACAACAAAGTACTTACATGTCTATCCATTGTCTTCAAGTTGACAATCGCGTGCCGTGTGATCTGATTTTATGTAATCCTGACCGTGACATCCGGGGCAGCTTACGTCACGTGTTCATTTCTGTGGGAACGGAAATTTAATTACAATTTGAACGTATCTGTCGTCTCGTCTGTTTCTTTCCTTTTTAATGTATTTTGAGAGTTCGTACCAAAAAGTTTCTCATCTTTCATTATTGAAATGAGAAAAGAAAATGTACGATAACAAGGTAGCACTATTTTGAATACTGACTCAGGTAGCATGCCAACTTGCAACAAAGTTGTCAGTCACTTGTGTTGTCAAACTTGATATTGTGTTGAATTAATAAACAAGCACGAAAACAAACTTGCTTGACCAACACAAGTGACTTGGTTGATATAGCTAACCTAATTCAAACTTGATGTAACAAGCAGTTATGCATGGAAGATGTCAAACTTAAAATTTATTTGAATTTTGTGGCGGTGCACTTCTGCTGTGGTCTCAGTGCTCTGATGTCCTCTCACGTGCCAGGACTGTTTAGCTCTAAGCTAATCTTCGCTAATTTTTGCTACAGGCGTCTCTTGCGTTATGATGAACTAAGGCCGGCTTTCCATCCAGGTGTTAGCCGCGTACTTTGTTTTCGATTTCTATGATTACCCGTGTTACATTTTGAACACGTGTTTCAATAGGCTACTCAACCAAATCACAAGCAAAGCACCCGGCTAGTGCTTGTATGAAAAGTTGGCTTTCGCATAAATAACGCTTCTAAAGTCAGGTACGGGTACCGATCGTGATTGCGTGGTCTGGTGACTAGAGCATTGGATTTTTGTGCCAGTGGTCCTCGGATCGATTCCTATCCAGCGCAACGTTTTATATTTTTAAGAAGTTCAATAGGTTTTTCTTTTTTTTCTGTCAAGACTATTTCAACTTTGATTGGATTGGTGCAAACTATAGGCTGCTTGATTCAACCTTGTTTATACCTATTGGGCTTGATATGCTAAGCTTGCATAAAATTGTCCCACTCCTTAAAGTAATTAGTTTGTTTCACTTTGAGTCAGTTCAAAATTGCTATGTGGATGACGATATTCAAGCAATTAGTTTTAACTGAGTTACCACAACTAAAAACGAAAAGAAAAGGAGAGGAGCTACTCCCGTAGTTTCAACGCACTATTAAAATAGTGAACTTCTTGTACATTCTGATTCATAGAAAATGCATGGCGGATGGAAAAGTTTTCAAAATCCGGAACGTTGCAAAGTATGACAATACTCAATCAAAATCCGATGTAAGTAAACGTTTCATTTGTTCAGAAAATCTTTCTCCCATTTTCTACGACCGAGCAGTGTCGCCAACTTATATGGTCCCGAGCCCACCCAATAACTTCCTGTGTATTGATACTATTATTAGTTATCTTGAACGAGATACACGGTGAAAGTTAATTTCTGTTTTGAATAATTGATGTAAAATGTACCCATGTAGATTGAGCCTTAAAAGGTTTATTTTAAAGTAAGGTCACCGGACATCCCATCCCCCCAATTTGTCCTGATTTTTAATAACCCTAGTAGCACAAGGACATTGGAACCTCATAGTTGTCATATGGACCCAATATTGTAAATGTCGATCAAAACTGGCCCATTTTAGCCCACTTGATGCGATGTGGGCCCACATAGGAATTACATGGGTGTGACCATAGTAATGAATTCAGTGTTTTTCACGAAATGTCTTGATTTGCTGTAGAAATAACTGTAAGCATTTGATTAAAACGTACGGTAATGCATAATTCGTGGAAATAACATAATTTATGTCTTCAGTGTTAAGACATCATTCTGACTCTTTGTACCGTCTTGTTTTGGCCTTTACTTACTACTGACAGCTTCATCCAGTTGGTAAGTTGCTGGAATTCTAACTGAACGATACGGATTTGCTTGAGACCTCTCCCTTTTTCCCAGAATGCCTGAAAACTAATAGTTTCTGACTGATACCAGTCAAGTTACTGAAATTTTAAATGAAGCTATAAATTATGATAATTAAGAAACTGCTATATGCTTAAGTTTGCATACACTATTTACTTTACTTTTTTTTTACATTAAAACCAGTAATATTTTGCTTCACTTTTAACACTGGTCATTGCCCAGTAGCACACATACGTGTTTTCAACGTTGATTTTAGGTTCATTTCGTTGATTAACCGCTATCGGTTGAAAAAAATACGTTTATATTTAAATGATATTTCAACAAGGACGTCATTGCGTTGATAAGGCGTTAATACAACGTGTATTCAATATGCTGTTTTCAACTATAGTGTAATAGATTTTGTTTAATGCATTTCTTACTAACTTTATATAAAAAAAAATATAATTAAAAACTAATTGAATGACGAAAACTAATTTTGCTGTTCTTATATGCGCGTTGAAAAGAAGTTGAATTTTAATCCATATTTCAACGAATTTAGAATTTCGTTGATACGACATTAATGTGACGGACTTTCAACTATCATTCATACTATGTCCAAGATTTCGTTTCATACTTGTATTTCTAATTTAATTGCTTAAACATTATAATTAAAAGCAAATACAATGAAAATAACTATATATTTCAATTTTTCATTTGCACGGTGAAAACAGGTTAAATTTTAAACTATATTTCAACGAACATTTAATTTCAATGATACCGTAAAAGAGTAGCAGCCTGTCCAGGTGGATTCTTGGATAAGTAGTCAACGCGTCGAGCTACCAACGAAAAGTGCAGAAAGTTCCGGCGTTCGAACCCCGCAGCAGCCGGTCGGATTATTTACTGTTAGAAAATTAACACCGTATATCGTGATAAAAGCAGCGGACAAAATGAAACTAAATGGGTGTATACACATAGAAAATAAATACAAATAGTTACATTTACATTTTAAAATTCTTACCTTATTGATATTTCTCTGCTCCTCGAGCGACTTTCAGTAGACGCTTGTTCTGCAGAAATTCATTAAAGATGTCACTGCACTTTCAATTCGCACTTTTCCTTCAAAGTTGAAACAAACTTACAATTCGGACTTAACTATGGAGATATTAAGTCGGATGCGTTCTTCTGTCCAAGCAGCATTCATTAATGAAAATGCCCATTAGCAGTAAGCATTACTACTTTGTATGTAAATGATAAATGAACCGACTTTCTTCAGATTTTCAAAACCTTTCTTGCTTGGTGTTTTCGTATTTTCGAGAAGTTTTAAAAACATTTCTTAAACAGTTGTACAGTTCTTGAACATATCTGAGGCTGCTACTTCTTGAAACACCTTGAATTCTTCGTAAAGTCTATCCATATCAATGGACTCAATATTACACGCCTCAACAGAACTAAGAAAATCTTCACAAGAACAGTCGGGATTTCCAAACGAAAGCAACGAGAGTTTCTTATGTAAACTTGTTTCACTGAAATCACCGCTCGCGAATGTATTGACGAGCCCGTTTATATAAATTGAAAAATCACATTCGCATTTTGTTTTATCACAAGGAATTATAATAGTTTCATCTTAGAATTAACAACTTATCCGAGGAATCTGTCTGTTATTCAATCTGTAAGCTTTTTATCTAGATCTTTCAACATTGAATAAAGCGTTGTAACAGTACAAGTATTACTTTCGAGAGTTTCGACGACAAGAGAAAAAGCAATAAATTTAAGCTATTTCACTTTTGTTACCTCCGTCCCCCCAAAAGTTCCATAACACAGTTGAACATTGGTCTTCCAAAAGTGACCGAAAGTAACTAGTCAAAACATGCCACGATTTCGTTAGCCGATCTACTGCAGGTAGTAAAGACAACCAACGTGTGACTACATGACGCAAAATCTTTTGAACTCTACGAAGTCACATATTTCTTTTGACTGTTCAACTCTTACAGCATGAATACTAAAATAAGTATACATTTTCAGAACAACCGTTTCCACGTCAACGTTGAGTTTTGAAGTTGCAAAATAAATAGGATTATGCAAAACGTGAGCGTAACAATTAGCTGCCACTATGTTTGGATTTATTTCTTTTAATTTTTGGTAGACACTGTTTCGGATTCCGTAGTTTGCACTTGCATTATCACCCGTATACGCAGACACATTCTCAAGATTTAAGCCAGAACCAGTTACTCTGTCTACAATGTTTGTTCCAATCGCGGCAGACGTTTCATGCGAATCTTCATTAAAGTCTAACAGACAATATTGCATTCCTTTTTGAAAATGAAAATATTGCAAAACTAATGGGAAACACTTCGCTGATCCGTGGTTTGAAGCGTCTGTGTTGATAGAGAAATGAATGTCCTTCTTTCAAATAATCCGTATGTACTGATACTGAAAAAAGTGCCAATACATTATCACAAAGCGACTTGCTTTTAGTTTTACCGCATGTGACATCATTAATAATTTTTGAATCGCTGAAAAGAACACGGTTAAGCTTAACAGTACAATCAATACTTCTATAAGAGTGATGATGTTTGACAGAATGATATAAAGTCAACTCTGATGCAATTACATTATCATTATGAGGAGACGACAAACTAGAGAAAAAAGATTGCAAATTTGAACTTGAAGCCGCATCTCTAGCATCGGCTTTATGTTTATTTGTTTCCATGTGTTGGCTAATGTCGCTTTTCCCGCGGTTCGACACATCTATATAACTTCTACAATATGTACAAAATGCGTAATTCGAACCTTTTGTACTTTTTTTCACGCTCTGAAATTCTTCCGCCCACGCACTAGAAAACACTGATTTTCGCTTCGGCATATTCTTAATAAAAACACGAACAATGGAAGCAGAAATACAATAACGTACACCTGTTTATCACTCACTGCCTTAACAACACAAAGAAAATACTTCGTCAAGCTGTCTGCAGGTCTTTCGCTGTCAACTATCACGCCGTGACTACGTGACATCTCCCTTTGAAAACGATTGAAGGCTAATGAAGCAGACGGTTGTTGTTGTTGCTTCTTTCTATCGCAAACAAGCTTCTAGAGCTCGCTTATAGCGAATTCGTTAAGGTTTTATTTGTTACGAAGCATTATAACTTACATATAATGCTCGTTTTTGTTAACCATCTTGTCTGTTAGTTTTCTAGTTTTTTTATCGTTGACCACCAGCTGCAGCTAGTAGCAGCTAAATAGTCGTTTCATTACATGTACATTGTTGTCATTAACTTGACGTTTTCTTCACTTGTTTCTTACATTAATCTTAAAGTACATAAATCTTTTTAGTTTATTAATGTTATCACACATGTGATTTTTTTCTATTTTTCTTTAATATTTTTGGGAATTTTCTCGTAAATTTTAGATTTTTGTGATTAATTTTTGACATAACATTCAGAATAATATTTTTTTGTATAAAATGACATATTTTTGTTTTATATTTTATATTCTGCCTAGTTTCCAGTTCTATAATTAATATATGAACGTAATTGTTAATATAATATCTAGATAATAATTATAATACACAGATTTTTGATAGATTTGTTTGGAAAAAAAATCAGAGCGTAACTATTTTAAGTTGCAACATGTTACTGAATATTTCTGTCTTTGTGTTAATATTTTGTGTAAATCTATCAAGAAAATTTTTGTTATATTCTAATAAGTTGTAGAATCTTTTTATCAATGTTTTTTAGTTTTTATACATGCTAGAGATATTTTTATTGTCCATTTTGATTTTTTTTAGAGAAGTTTGCCTATTTTTTTTAAAAAAAAGTATCAAGAATCCTTTTTTCATTAGGATGATATAACATGTATAGTGGACTAATCGACTTTGAAATTTTTAATTTGTATAGGGCTTTAATTAATGTCTCTCTATTTTTCTTGTAGTGTTGACAATTAGTGAATAAATGTTGGACGTCTTGTTCTTCTTTCTGACATTCACAATTTGGTGACATTTTGTGTAAATTTTCATTTAATCTAGTGTAATTGGAACCAGCTCTATTTATGTGGTGGATTCACTTTCTCGTTGTTCTTTTCAGCATTCTGTACAATAGATTCTGTTTTCCTTTTTAGAACCTCTCGTCTCGTTTGAGTGACTTGATAATGAGACCTTGCATTAGATTTGTTTTCTGCAATTTCTGAGCACGACAAATCTTCTCGTTTCGAGTTGTTTACATCGTTCAGTTATATCTGTCTTGCTTCCTTATAAACTATATTACTAGTTGCCATTTTCTGTTGAAGTATATATAATCCTTGCATTGAGTGCTACCTGCTATGTGATTATTAGAGTTACAGTATAAACATTTTCTTGGAAGAGTGCAAGGCCCATTGTGAGACTTGTTCGCACACTCTCCGCATTTAGATTCACCCTTGCACTAAATACTAGTGTGTCTATAACCCTTGCACCTCTGGCATTGTCTAACTTTTCGAATTTTAGGTTGAACGGAAAATCTTTCCCTGTACAGCCCCAAAGAAAACTAATATAACATCACCCAGAAAAAAAAAAACTGTTCCAATCTCAAGTTAAAGAAAAAAAATCATCAATACAAACTTCAATTAATAGTGACGATTCGAAAGAATTAACAAACAGTACTGACAAAGAAGACTCATACTTGAAATTAAATGTGAATAAAGAGTTCATATCCAGATATCGGAACTTCACTCTCAATCCTGAGACAAACGATAACATAGAAAATAGTGAAGATCATGATGAATTAATTACACAATGAATGAATGAATGAATTAATTACCTTGATCGAAATTCTACACTCAAATCAAAATTTACCAAGGCAATCTAAGCTACTCCATAACACGCAGCAACTAATGGAAAAACTAACAGCAACAATAATAATGTAATAAAATCATAGTCCTCAATAAATTCAGATTAAATTACTAAATGTTTTGTTCAATTGGACAATGCAAGTTTAGTCAGTGCAAGTCTATCAGTGCGTGATTTCTTGTCATTTAATGCAAATATTTCTATTACGGTAACGCTTTAAAACACGCTCTACAAAAATCATATGTTTTGATTGATCAACGCTTCTAGAATCCGATCAAAGAGCCTAACAACAATACCTCTATTTATAGTCCGGTGCAATTAGACCAAATATGGCCCTAACCCGGAATTTTATAATAACAAGCTGAAAATTCGTGAAAATGTTCAGAATGTTGTCCTAAACAACATACTCAAAGTCCCAAAAAATCCCGCTTGGGGAAACTGAGATATGACGTCATCAATATGGCCGCCGACCGAATTTAACTTTTAAATTATAAAGCTATGTATCTTCTAGACATTTTAACATAGAGACTTCGTTCTTGTTTCATTTTCCATAGAATATATTACCAAATGTTATTCTTAGCTAGTGTTTGTTATATACAACCACCATCTTTAAAAATGGCGCCTAGATTTGAAAGGAAAGTATATTCTTAATGTTTGTTGTCACATTTAACTGTGGATAACTTTGAAACGAATACGAATATGGGAAAACGTCCCGAAATAATCGTTATTCGCCTTTTCAAGAGCTTTCCAACGAGCCCAATATCATTCTTGTATCTCTAAAACTAATGGAGCTAGTCGATTTTATGCGCACCAAGCAGTGATCAGCATCCATAATTTATTGCAACACTCTACCTTTTGGGCAGTAGATGGCGCCACAGTGTAAACTCTTGTTAACTAACAATAACAGCAAACCAGGTTAAGGCGTTCTTTTTAGAAAATAAAATAGCAAATGAAAGAAAATAAACAATGAAGTACTGTCTTTAAGAATGTTTAAGAAGTGCACGCTCATCTCTTCCAAACTTCGACTTGAAACGGCAAAGTCTGTTTTGTGAGAAAGATATTTGTACAACAGACGAAGTCAGGCAGCCGGACCGACAAACATCTTATAGTGTTGTTGCAACGTTACATGTAATCGAGCCAGTGCGTTCGATGGCATTAAGACGTGCCGATGAATGGGGGGGGGGGGAAAGGTATTAGTTAGAATTAATACCGAGATTGACCTTGTCGCTGCAGAAGCCCGCTACCATAGACAGTGCTACTCATATTTCAATCGTCCAGGCTCTTCTTTACCAGGGCAAACATCACACTCAGGGCAACCTGAAGACTCCAATAAATCGCACGCATTTCAGAAATTATGTGAGTATTTGGACAGTACTGATGAATGTCAGTATTCCCTCCAGCAACTCTGCGAAATAATGAAAATCTTATTTGCGACAGACGAGCTCTACACGGAGAAGCAGTTAAAGAAGAAGCTTCAGAGACATTTTGGTGAAAACATTGTCATTGGCGAACGGGTATTGAAGAGTTGTGTTGTATGCTTTTCTGGGTTAGCCCATAAACTTCTGACTTATAATTGGTATACTGCAAAAGAAACCAACGAAAGGGAGGAAAGCATGAGGATTGTAGAAATGGCAGCCAAAGTTATTCGTCGGGATATTCGTACTCGAGTGTACGAATGTGACAGTTATCCAACAGTAGAGCAAATTGCTTCTGGAAATGAAGAATTAATTCCGGAGACGTTTACAGCCTTCATAAACGTTCATATCCGAACTCGCAAACCCGTTGACGAGGATAAAACAAACAAAAGAAAAGGTGTCACTATAGCACATGCAATTATTGCTTCCATTCGTCCACGTTCGTTTATCTCACCTTTGCAGCTCGGCCTAAGCGTATACCTTCACCGACGTCATGGCTCTAAAGTTCTTGTAGATGTGTTGTCAAAACTAGGGTTATGTGCAACTTACAAGGAGACTATCAAATTTGAGAATTCAGTTGCTATAAACGCCCCGCCCTCAGTAGATAACAATGGATACGTTCAGTTTGTGTTTGACAACGCTGACCACAACATCAACACTTTGGATGGACATGGAAGTTTCCACGCTATGGGAGGTATCAGATGCATCACACCAGCAGGATCCGTACATACGAGCGGTTTTGTACCGAAGATTGATTCTTCTGCAGACTCCAATTTTGAATCGTTAGGCTTCTGGACGGTAATGAGTTATCAGCGACCTTTGAAGGCAGGATCGTATATTTTTCAGGTGGAGGATATCAGCGCAGCTCTACCACAACCACAATGTGCCAAAGATGCTCGATTGGTTGATCTTTCCTCGATGTTGGGATACATACTGCAAGAAACATCAAGTCCTAGTTGGAGTGGATATATGGATGCTATGACTACAGCTAGTACTAAGGAATACGACACATCAGCTGTGTTGCCTCTACCTTTTGTAAATCTTTCCCCAGGAAATCCAAGTACAATTTACACTTGCCTCATGAACGCAGCGAAGCAGTGCATAGAAAGAAATCAAAAATCTTGTGTGGTGACATCCGATCAGCCACTCTACACTAAAGCCATAGACATAGTTCTAGCCTTGGGAGAAGACAGCCCCCTCTCGTGTGTGATTGTGCGTCTTGGTGGCTTTCACTTACTTATGTCATTCCTTGGTGCCGTTGGAACCATTATGGCCGATAGCGGTTTGGAAGAGCTATAGGAGACCATCTACGCGAAGTACACAGTACTCCACATGATGACTGGGAAGGCATATGCTCGAGCCATCTGTGCGCATTTTCTGACGCAGGTTTCGATTGCAAACTTATTACTAACAAATGATGTGGAAGTAGATGCAGATCTTACTCAGACTTAAAAGTGTGCACTCAGATGTACTTCGAGGTGAACTGTCACTTGAAAATATAAGGACATCTCAATATCTACTGGACATTCAAAGCATGTTAAATGAAACTTTACACAAAGTATCTTTAACGAATCGAACCGGAAAACTATGGGCGCAATACTTCGAATTAGTTAACATTATGCGTTTTTTCATAAGAGCAGAACGCTCTGGCGATTGGTATCTTCACATTTATAGTGTCCAGTGTATGATCCCCTTCTTGCACGTTGCTGGCCATTTCAATTATGCGAAGTCCGCCCACATGTACTTGCAGCAAATGCTGCAATTAGAAACAATTTATTAGAAGCAATTAGAAGCATTAGAAACCAATAGAAACCCCTGAGGAATTTCACAAACTCGTGAATCATGGTTACTTCACAATTCGAAGAACCAAAAGAAATTGGTCAGGCATATGTACGGACATGACAATTGAACAAGTGCTAATGCGTACAATGAGAACTGCAGGTGCGTTAACGCACGGACTAGGAATGACTGAAAATGTGGTTGCGCGCTGGGTGAGTGCCATGCCTACTTCAGCCCAGGTTGTAGAGGCAGTCGAAAACTTCAGTGGTGCTTTCTCTAGAACATCCGAACAACACGTGGAACTGAGAGAATCTCGTAAAGTAAGTGATCATAAGGATCTTCGAGAGATGATGGCCTGGTTGCACTTGCACAATCCCTTTAAAACCTCGTCCAATCTTCTAGTGTCCATTGCTACGGGATTAATTGGTGACGATAGTGTGAACTGTGATGAAGCCCAAGATCGAGGTGTAGCTGCGATGAAATCAGTTGTGGGTCAACGTTTCAGTGACGTGCATCTTAGGCGAAAAGACAAAGTCCGATCACTTGCAAGTGTGGCAAAAACTATAAAATTTAAAGGAAGAGATGTAGAAGTGAACCCAAACCAACTTTTTCATCGTATCCTGTGTGTCGTGCGAAGCGAGGAAGAACTGGCCGAATATTTGAAATACGAATTGGCTGCCGAATACAAGACCACCTGCCCTTTTCGATGGTGTTTCAATGCGGAAAGGCAGACAATCAGCATTGACTGTTGTTTTAGAGGAACTTGCACCTTGCCACAGCACATTACCAACAGATCCCGTATATATACAATCGATGGAGGTTTCTTATTGCATCGTGTGATTTGAATGCGTCCGGCTAACTTTCGTCAGATTTGTCTCCAGTACGTCAAATACATTCAGCAACACTACGGGCACCGAGTTAATGTCGTTTTCGATGGATACTCAGGTCCAACTACGAAAGATGCAGAGCATGAGAGGCGAAGGACTAAGGGATCAGCGACGGAGACATTAATCGACGATCTCAATGCACCTGTTGTGTCCGAAGGACTTTTTTTTTTTTTTTTTTGGAAAACGCCTCCAACAAAAGAAGATTTATAAACCTTCTAACGAAACATCTTCAGTCTGCGGGTATTAACGTTCTTCAATCTTCCGCCGACGCAGACTTCTTGGCGGTTTCAACAACAGTGAACGCAGCAAGAATAGGAGTAGCGTTAGTTCTTGTGGGAGAGGATACGGATTTGTTAGTCCTTTTGGCTGCACAAGCTGATGTAGACACTGATGTTTGGATGCTAATTCCTGGGAAAAAACAAAATCCTCACCAAGTGTATAGTAGTAAAAAACTTCAAGCTGGCCTCGGAGAAGTTCTTCCTAATATTATTTTCTTTCATGCCGCAACAGGGTGTGATACAGCTTCCGCGCTGTTTAAGAAGGGAAAAAGGTAGCCTTCAAAAAATTTAGAAAAAACTATTTTAAGGGAACGTGTAAGTGTGTTTAACAGGTCAGACGCAACTCACGAAGAAATTGCACGTGCTGGAGCATCATTTCTTCTCGATTTATACGGCTACGATATTGACTGTACCCTAGAGGAAGCAAGATACCGTGAATACATGAGAACTGTGGCGACGCAGGCCGTTACATCAACATTTGACTTATCTACACTTCCACCAACATCATCCGCAGCAAGGTAGCATTCATACCGCGTTTACCACCAGGTTCAACAGTGGAACGGTGTGAATTTACCACCAACGGATTGGGGATGGATCCTGATAGATGGCAGTCATAAACCTATACTCAACGAAAATGGTCCCCCACCAGAAAACATCCTGCATATAATTTCTTGTGATTGTAAGTCTCGTTGCGAACGAAGTTGCGAGTGTCGAAGAAGTGGCTTAAACTGCTCGACGATGTGTGGCTATTGTGTTGGTCATGGTTGTGAAAACCGTTCACAGATTCTAGATGAGGACGATGACACGGAGGAGTTTGAACCATAAGCAGTGGCATTAGAGAGAGACGAACTAAGATTTGATAAAGGTACCTGTTTTTCCCTAGCCTGAACTGTTAAAGTGAAACGAGTTATATTTACAGAAATACGTTGTTTCTTATATCATTATTAATAGTTACGGGTCGTTTCTTTCTTATAATGTGTATCATTGTAAATAAAATTCAGTTTGGTGTATCGTAATCTTTTCTACAGTTAACATATGCTAAATATGAAAATATTTTTTAATATTAAAAAGTAAACCGTTTCCGAAACATGACGCCATATTTAAACATGGCGGATGTATATGGCAATTGCTCGTTCTGAATAACAATTTCTTATATTATGCATTTTGTGAAAAATAAAAAAGAGCAAATGTTCTATTTTGATATGTCTAAAAGATACAACCTTTCAAAATTAAAATGATAAAGTTCGTCGGCCGCTATATTGATGACGTCATATCTCTTAAACATATTTTCCAAGTTGTATATTTCGCTCTTATTTATGGAAGAATTATAGTAAAACATATCCAGAAAATTGTATTTATTACTTGCAAAACATATCTACTTTACAACTATATCATTAATAGCGTCAGAAGTGAATATGGCGAACTCATTTTTAAAGGTGTCAATCACTGCGTGGTGCGCATAAAATCGACTAGCTCCATTAGTTTTAGAGATACAAGAATGATATTGGGCTCGTTGGAAAACTCTTGAAAAGGCGAATAACGATTATTTCGGGACGTTTTCCCATATTCGTATTCGTTTCAAAGTTATCCACAGTTAAATGTGACAACAAACATTAAGAATATACCTTTTTTCAATTCTAGGCACCATTTTTAAAGATGGCGGTTGTATATGGCGGACACTAGTTATGAATAACATTTGGTAATATATTCTATGGAAAATGAAACAAGAACGAAGTCTCTATGTTAAAATGTCGAGAAGATACATAGCTTTAAAATTTAAAATCGGTCGGCGGCCATGTTGATGACGTCATATCTCAGTTTCCCCAAGCGGGATTTTTTGGGACTTTGAGTATGTTGTTTAGGACAACATTCTGAACATTTTCACGAATTTTCAGCTTGTTATTATAAAATTCCGGGTTAAAACCTAATTGCACCGTACTATTATGGTTAATATGATATTTCTAGGAATATTTATGCCTGTAAACCAAGGATAGGTGGCTTTTTTTTTAATATAATACCATTTGAATGTTGAGTTTGATTTGTTTGTCAAAATCGAGTCGTTTTTTCCAGTTATTAGGTAGATTTCGAAGAAAAATATACCTATTGAGATCGATACGATATGAAAGTATATATATATAGATATATAAACACGCTAGCGGCCATAATTTTGAAAAAATTTGAACCAAATTTTTATATGTTGTTTCTAGGCTTAATAGCTCGGTTAAGTTCGTTAATAAGCAAAATCGGTCGCCATCTTGGATCCAAAATGGCCGCCGAACCCATTGTTGTAGAGAATACACAGCCTAAACCGCTGGGGCTATTGAAATCAAATTTGGCATAAAGGTACAACATCACTTTTCGATTACGAAAATGTTGCCTAATGAGTTCAAAGAGGCCATATTGGATACAAAATGGCGGAAGTAAGAAATCTATTTTACATATCGTTTGAGCTAGAGATACGAAATTTGGCATAAAGGTGTATTGTCACTAGTAGCTCAAGAAAATATTACGAAATCTTGAAAAAGTCGCCACCTTGGATTCAAAATGGCCGCCGAACCCATTGTTGTATAGAATACACAGCCTAAACGGCTGCACGTAGAAATATCAAATTTGGTAACACTATACATTATCATTTGTATGTTACTAAAATATTACATGATGTATCCAAAGACGCCATATTGGATCCAAAATGGTGGACCTAAAAAAACATTTTCCACACCGTTTGAGCTAGATATATAAAATTTGGCATAAAGGTGCATTATGACGAGTAGTTTAGGGAAATATTACAACATTTGGGAAAAGTCGCCATCTTGGATCCAAAATAACCGCCCAAAATCCCATTTTGCACACCGTTTGAGCTGGATAAATGAAATTTTATTTGGGCAGAACTCCCAGCGTAATAGAGCGAGTATATATATATGTCTTGTGGGGTATCGTTGAGCAGCTCTTGATGAATAATCTACAAATCAATAAATAGTTTCTCGATAGCTCTCATATAAGGCGAGATTTGAATGTTTGCAAATAAAAAAAAACTTCGAGATCTACCTCAGCCTGTGGGCCTACCGAAACGATTTTTTTTTTAATTTCCTTTCTAATTAGGTTATATCAATGACCTCTATCAAAATACGATACTGGACTGACTGCGGCCATTGAAAATTTCATGAATATACAGCTAGGGAGCGGAGAGCACAATTATTAATCTCGTTTGTCCACATCCAGTATAAACCAATATGAACAAAATTTTCGGTTCTAAGTTTTTACGCTTAATAACGCTCTAAAAAACCCGCATTTTGTTTTATGTCTTAATTCTGGCAAAAAACGTAAATATTCTTTGCAGTATTTTCTATTATATACAGAGTACGATATACTATTACATGAATAACTCACAGCGATAAGAAGCGTATAAACTGACAGAATTGAAATTTTGGTCCACATTGGATTAGACTGGAAGTGGGCAAACGAGTTTAAATATTTGATTCTTTCAATACTAAGTAGTCACTCAAGTATCATTTACGTAGAGTTCGATGGGTTATATATATAATCTGCTAATTTTAGCATAATAATCTACGATATCTCGATGGCCTTGTAGCTTTTGATGTCCCGGGAGTCTAAAGAAGCAGATGGATTTCTATAATTGATATGGCCTGGCCAGGGTTGCCAAATGTACTGATAATTCGCGAATTCTTAAATGTCTGAGACTGGAGTCATCGGAATAATGGAAAGTTAAACATTTATAATGAGGCAACTGAAAAGCAGGAGAAATGGGCGTCCGACTCGACTACTAAGCCGAACTGCCCTGCCAAAAGTAGGACATCTGGCCACCCTAATAAATTCCCTTCATGAGACTGGTAGCTACTACTTCCCGTGCGTACCGCGTCTTGAAGAAGAAGCTACTACCCAAGGTTACTATATATTCTCTATAGGTTGCGCCAATAGGAAATGCTCTGCGCGCGCGCTGTGGCTACGTCATCCTGGGCGCACACGTGCAGTGAGATTTCAGCAGAAAATTAAGTAAGTGTGGTGTGTGCAGAGTTTTCATTTACGGATGTCTTATCTGTCAATGAAATCACAATTTACTTACCTGAAGAGTACTAATGAAGAAATTTACTACAAATAGAAATTTGATATATTTGCAAATGATATATTCGTATAAGCACTCGAATTTTCCCCTCCACCCAACTTGCTTAAAACAAATACTATTGCATGGACATTTCTTGATATATTAAAATAGCTAGGCTTTCTAAATTTAATATTAAAAAAAAAAAGGCCACAGAAAGTAAAATCTTTGCGGTTTTGTTTTTTTCAAATGATATTTTTCGATTTGTTGACTGCCTATGAATTTTATGCCGGTCGCTTTCGAGTAAACTTTTTCTTCTAATCTGTCAAATACGATAAAAATTATACTAAAATAGGGAAGTGTTGAGAAGATTTGCTGCCAATATTTTTCCACAATCTTTCTTCAGTTAGGCCTACACCAGGCTAATGCCGGGAAAGTACCTTCAAACTAAGCCTTGGTTGACTTTCCTCTCACACTTCCTCTCCCCACTCGTACTTCAGCTTCAGCCAAAAATGTCTAAAGGTCAAAATACAATTCAGTTCCCAACAAGGTATAAGAAACTAAAGGAGAAAGTGTTGAAACTGTGAATCGTATGTAAAGTAAAAAAAAAAAAAAAAAAAAAAAAAAGAAAGAAAAAAGTTGAACGACGAATGTTCATAATTTATTGGCAGCGCATCATTGTAACATTTTTGTTTCAATTTAAATTTTATTTATGGCCTTTAGGCATCTAAGGCTTAGGTCGGGATAGTAGAGGGGAAAGGATTCGGGAAGGTGTCGACCAGGGCCTACATTGAAGGTGCCATCCCGGCATTTGCCTGGTGTGACAGGGAGAAACCTCAGTCAGCATGGTCGGCCGCTGAGTTCGAACACATGACCTCCCGAATGCTATGCCAACGCTCAACCACTGAGCTATAGTGGCTCGGTACGTAACACTTTTGTCTTTTGTTATGATATAAGTTGTGGAGCCTTCTATTAATTATTCGAGGAACAAATTATTACTCAATAAATACAAAGATAGCAAAAAAAAAAAAAAAAAAATAGTCTGCACGGTCACAAGCGGTGTCATTAATCTCAGGCCATTTCGGCTATTTTTGTAGGGACATGGGTATAAACCAGATGATCTGAGAGTGAAGGTTGAAATTTTGACTGCGTTGATTTTTGCCGGAAAGAGAGAGAGAGAGAGAGAGAGAGAGAAAAGAAAATGCTATCCTTTGTGAAGTTCATTGACCTCTTGTTTATGTCACCTTTAGCCGACTTTACGCCTTGCAAGTTGTTTGAACTGAACTGTCGTCGATACGCTGATTGTTCAGAGTGTATACTTAATCGAAAATGGAAAATCTACGCTTTTTAATCTGAAAATTCAAAAGCACGGGACTTCAGGGTAGGCGAGAGGTTACCGTGTTTGCTTTGAGTGCGCGTGGTCACGAGTTCAAATCCATTTAATTTTAACCTTCTCAACCCCACCTGTTCAAAGCACTACTTGTCCCACTGGGAGTTGATTAAAATACGACGAGGAGCTACTCATTCACCAGGCACGATGTCAAAAAGTAGCATTTCAGATTAGATAGATTAGTTATATGTTTTTAATCATCTTCTCCACACTTTCCGCGGTCGTGGATCAGGGTTAGAGCGTTCGCAGGAGTTCGGTAGGTCTTGGGTTCGATTCCAGTGGCCAACCATTCTGTCTGAAGTTTTCCAGGGCAAATGCCAGGATAGTACCTTCAAAATAGGCCCTGGCCGTCTACCCTCCACAATCATCTCCCCCACCCTATCCCGCCCTGAGCCTTAGATGCGTAAAAACCTTAAAATAAGTTCAGTTCTACACTTTATCGTAAAAGAGTTTCAGCATGATAATTAAAAAAACCTCTGCCCCCTATCCTGACAGTTTTCCTGGGTTTTCTGTTTCACCAGGTGCCAGGTATCTCAAGTAAGACCGTGGCCACTACCTTCCCCATCCCTATCAACCGGATGTTATTGTCAAGGGACATCATCCTTCAATCATGATGGATGCTAAAAGTTGAATACTGAGCCCAGAAAATAAATAGAATTAGAAATAGAATAAAATTAAAAGAATAAAAGGAATATGATTATTATTATTAGTAATCACTTAATGTGTCTTTTCCCTTCCTTGTCTGCAATTCTTATTGCAGTTTCATATTAGGCCACTTTGTATAATAATAATAAAAAAAGAACGAGTAATGGACTGTTTCCTTCGAATTGCTTGTTTAATGTTCAACAGCCATATTCAGAAACGTTTTGGGAGTGGCTAATAACTGATTCGTACTGTTCTTTATACATCGCGATTTTTATTCCTTCCAAAGGCTGATAATAATCCTGCTCCTTTTTCTGTATCATACACATGGACTTCTAATAACCTAGAGGAATGTTTCCTCAGAATGTATTTGCAAAACATAAAAGAATACACCATTTGTACAACGGAGAAAGTTGACAATTGACCAAGCTCATGCTACCGGGGTGACGTCACGCCTCACAGGCAGGATTTAGATGCCTCGAAAGCGCCATCTGCGCCCCCCCCCCTCCATAAGCTTATTATGAGATTTATGCTACTACTTCAGGTTGCTTGTAGGAGTGATAACTATTTAGCGAATAGCTGTTATTAAATAGCTGCAAGTCTGTAACGTTATTCCTCATGCCAAACAACCAAAGTGCAAAGATAATTAACGAATCACAGTGAATTGCAAAATTCCTTCATCTGTCTTGCATTAAAGTTACTTCGGATATAACGTTGGTTAATTGTCCACTGGGTTGCTAAGTGAAATACTATGGCTTCGTCATCCGTACTTGCAGGACGAAATGCATTAGTGACAGGTAAAATTAGTACGGTATCCTAAATTTTAACAAATAATTGTTTAAAGTAACAAGTAATTAGCTACTTCTGCTTCAAGGTGTCGAATAAACTAACGTTTTTCGAATTCAGAATGTGAGGTAAAATCAACAGGTGCGGTAAGTGCAAGGACACATTTACGCCCGGCTAAGGTTTAATTTATCTACTCCAGCTTCCGCCAGCTATATCTCACTAATTCACACAGCAGTTCTATAAACACCAAGCGACAACTAGCAATCCAAAAGTGTTACAAAAATCCATATCTTGTTATTCCGTTAAATACGCACTCCAAGTTGATGATAAGGCAAAATCTGCCGTCATGCGGAGGAATACTTCGTGTTATGCATGTTACTTTTTTTTGCCACAAAAACCACGGACTTCGATAGCGAGCGAAAAGGAGTTAGATAAAGTCAGGTTCCGTATTTGTTTTTATTTTACGTGATGCACATCACCTTTATATATATATGTGTGTGTCCTGAATGCGGATGCAAATAAATAGGCCCTCATATTTTCCGCTCTTTCTCTCTTTATTTCACACTTCCATGGCTAGAAACTTTGTTATATTTTGCGTTTCAGCACGGAGAGAATGCCTTGGCTCCTGTAAATTTTACGTGTTTTGGAGTAGATAAAGTAAACCGAACCCCTACGCCCTTGTACATTGGGACGAGTTACATATAACGGGGATTTTTTTTTTTTATTAAACACAAAGACCTAGAAAACCTATGGAATATGTAATATATGCGCTTTATCTTTCTCTAGACTTTAGTACTGCGTGTAGACATTTTTTTTATAATAAAACGTCTTAACATAGGTGAAAATTTGTGCATGTGAAACCAGAGATGTCAAATTTCCATTCTAAAATATTGTTTTGAAGAACTGAGGAAATTATGTAAAATTCTTTACTTTGTGTTTCCATATATAAATATGGAAACACAAAGTCAAGAATTCTAAATAATTTGTATTTACTATATTTTTGTTGTGCAACTATGTGAACATTTACCTGAAAAAGTCCGAGTTGCATTTAACTATTACAAATGACAAAATCTGATTGTGTGTATATATTGCCGGAGTAACCTCCAATTACCGTAGCAACCTAACGTCTGCCTCGTAGAGATTCAAAAGTAACCAAATAAGTGAAACCGTCACCTTAAGCCAACCAGAAAAATCCTAAATGCCCGCAGCCAGTTCTCTGCCTTTCTTCCCACACACTTTCAGCTACTGAACACAAAGTCCTTTCGTGTACGGCCTTTCCTTTTCTCCTTCCCGCCGTATTGAGCAAGCCAACCTACTAAATGATTTCCTCATCTTTGACCGTAACCTCAGGTGGCAGTACCACTGGTTCACTCATCCCGACACCCTAAGACCAGAATTTCTGACACCGAAACTCTCCTTCACAAATTCCTTTCTCCCTCTAGTAAAGACCCTCTCCCTCCAAACCACTCTGTTGAACTGTACATTTCCATCCTCACCAAACAAATTGCTAACCCTGGCTGCACTGATACATTCCTATCACAATCTCACCACTGCAGAACGAAGAGTTTTCTCCAATCTTCGTTCTGATCCGGCTAACAAGGGGTCCACCACGGTAGTCATGAATTACTCTGACTACCAATCCGAAACTCCCAAACAACTTTCCGATCCTTCCTTAATAGATCTACACCTACCTCCAAGTGCATTGACCCCATGAGAGGCTGTCGCGTTCCACTGTCTCTACACTCTGTGCTGACAATCCAAGAACTCCTAAATTTTACCTACTTCCCAAAATCCATAAACCTGGTAATCCCGGCAGACCCATCGTTTCCAGTATTGGCTCTCCCACTGAAAGAATCTCCGCTTTCCTTGCCCACCATCTCCAACCGTTTGTCCAGGCTCTTCCTTCCTACATCAAGGATACATACCACTTCCTCTCCATAATACATTCTATCTTTGATCCTCTCACACCATTTTAGTTACAGTTGACGTGGCGTCACTATATACCAACCTTTCCCAGACCCATGGTCTCGCTACCCTTCAACACTTTCTCGACACACGCCCCAATTCTCGTAAATCCAGCACGCCATTTCTGCTTCAGCTAGCCCAGTTTGTTCTCACCATGAGTAACTTCACCTTTAAGAACCACAATTTCCTGCAAATCAAAGGCAAAGCCATGGGCACTCGCATGACCCCTTCCTACGCCTACCTTTTCATGGGACACCTGGAGACCCAATACCTCAACTTCCCTTCTGTAAAACCTTTCACCTGGCTTCGTTATATCGACGATATTTTCTTGATCTGGACCCACGGACAAGAGTCAATGGAAACATTTCTGCAAAACCTTAACTTCACCTTTCCCGTCAAATTCTTTTGGTCCTTCTCCAGAGAACACATAACTTTCCTTGATGTGGATGTCTACCAACAGTATGCAGATTTCTGTGATACCTGCACTCCATTTCAACAGCTCCCATCCATACCATACCAAACACTCTTGCTGTCCGGGGCTCCCACATCTGTTCCTCTGGTGACCTACTCCAAAATTATTTCAGTACCCTCTCCTCAGCTCTCACTGATCGTGGATATCCCAAACACGTCATCAGTAAACAACTGGACCGTGCCAGAAATCACCCTAACTCCAACCGACCTCCCCGCGAAGCTCCCTCCGCTCCCAATCTTCTCACCCAATACCACCCCAGACTTCAGGCACTCCAAAAGCTCCTCAAACTGGCGCATCTCATACTCACTGCGTCACCTGAAGCTGAAAGAGATTTCCCGTCGTGCTCCAAAATAGTTTACTGCAGACCTCTGAATTTCAGCACGATTCTCACCAGAAGTGGACCAATCCTGCTCCCTCCCCCCAAACCTGGCAAGTGCAATAGACCCTGCTGCAGAACATGACCTATTTTTGATCCCAGTCTGACCTCCCAACATCCTGTCACTGACAAGACGTACTCTTTACGACACTCTGACAGTTGCATATCATCCAACCTCGTTTATCTCCTACTCTGTAACCTGTGTTCCGCCTTCTTCGTTGGAGAAACCCAAACACCTCTAACAATCCGCATCAACAACCATCGCCACTCCTCCAAATCACAACTTCCACACTTCCCAATACTCCCCTGTCCACACCTGAACACACTTCTTATCACGGCTGCACCCTTGACGAAACCTTTTGAGGCAGCATCCTGAGAACCCTGACTCACCTGCCACAGTTAGAAAGAGATGGGAGCAGACTTACGTCTCTATCCTTTCCTCCAACCATGAACGCAGCCTCAACTGCATGTAATTCCCTGCAGCGCAGGTTCTTCTTCTTCTTCCATTCTCTTCTTCATTCCGTCTATAGTTGCACATTTATTCTTTTTCTACAGTATACTATTTCTTTATTCTCCCCTTCATCTTCATTATTATTATTATTAATAATAATATCATCCTCTGTCCCCTTTGATTGTTTACCCTTTACTTCTTTTGGAAGTCCCATACTTACTTCTAGTAGCCTCTTCACTTCCTTCTCCATTTAGTGGTTTCTCCGACCCATCTAGTCATTTTACTGCCTTCATAATCTGGCCACACTGTTACCCAGCAGTAGTTGGCAACATGGTGTCTCCTAGCATTAGTCCCGTTTGTCCATTTTCTCTCCTCCCCTCGTGTGAAAACGTTGCCGCTTTTCTATTGTGTTTGTGAAGTTCCTGTACACCTGTCTTAGTATTCTCCAATGTGAATATCCTTTTTTCTACTTTTTTTTACCATTATATATATAAATAAATCACAGCCATATTCAATCCACTAGTGGATGAGGCCTCTCCCCGAAGGGAGGAGTTGGTCTACTGCTCCCACGCTGACCAGACGGGTTGGGAGAGGAGAGCCGAAGCTCTCACTGTGATCGCCACTGTCTTTTATTCACAGCAGCTCCCCAATTGTCCTCACGATGCTGGGTCAACACCGAAATATTTGAGCCCCCATCGGGAATCGAACCCGGGACCGCTCGCATTGAAGTCGAGCGCGCTACCGACTAGGC